>PVJN01020524.1:0-35877 GCA_004026805.1 Lasiurus borealis
ACATATTCTAAGTGTGTGATCAGATATATAATATTGAAGATTTACAAAATGTTCACCCTTCCATCATTACCTATCCAAGAGTGCATTTGCCATTATGTCTTCCTTATATTAAGTCCATTAAAAAAACAAAACCAAACAGTGATTGATCAGAAAAAGAGGGAAAGAGAGGGAAGAAAGGAGTAGGAGGAGGAGGAGGAGGAGGAGGAGGAGGAGAGGAGGAGAGAGAGAGAGAGAGAGAGAGAGAGAGAGAGAGAGAGTGAGAGAATGAGCTCATGGACATTGAAAACAATGTGATGATTACAGGATGGGGAGGGGTATGGATGAAGGTGGAAGACGGCATACATAGAGGAGATAAATGGTAATGGGAAAAAGTAAAAAAAGTAAAATAGAAAAAATGCTAACATTCCACCCTGGGGTCACAATTAATCTTGGCTCTTTAATTAGTAGTACCATATGGAAGTTTTAATAGTAATTAAAGTGAGATTATGACCTATAGAGCTCAGATTTCTCAACAAGTAATTTGCCATCAATATTATTTTGGGAAATAAAGCAACTTTCCTTTCACTGAAGAAATGCACATTTACATACTCAATAATGGTTTAATTAAAACTGTTTCCATGATATATTTTAGAAATTAAAATTTTGATCTGAAATCCAATTGCATTGATGATATTTATCCACTAGAATTTGTTCCCCGAAGCACTAACATCAATGTTTGTGATGGTTAAATGGTAATAAATGTTTATATTTATAAGCCTGTAAATAATTGCTGATATTATCCCTAGAAAGATTTCTTTCAATTGTACAGCCCTAAAATGAAAATATTAATAGGGGGGGGGGGGAATAAGCCCAAAACACATTTTCCTATCCTGTCCTTGCAAAATGGAAAAATTTGCACATAAAATTGTATGGATTTTATCTAATCTCCGACCTTGCTCAACTTGTCCAATTCAGATGAGAGATATCAATTTTCCCATAAAACAATCTACTGGCATTTTAAAAATTCTAGTTGAAATAAACTTCCTAAACTGATATTAAATCTCCTTTTGTACAATTTACACACACTTATATCCTTATTAAGTTTTCTGTAGTAAATCAGCATGACCTTTCTGTCTCCAATTTAAAAGCTGAGGCAAAACTGAATGACTATTTGTATTTTTAATTATTTCTTCTCATATAACATTTATTCTATTTTATGTCTCATTGACTAAACCTCAAAAAAATTTTCAAGTTTGTAATCTGACCAGTTTTAACCAAGTTTATAGCTATTTAGTTCAACACAGCAGCTTCTTTTATCTGGACTAATTATGAAAGCAACTTCCAAGAGAGCTTGTTCTTTCTGTTACTCTCTGCTTTATTGCTCAATTCAGATTACATTCTGCTTCTATACCTACATTTCCTTTCCATTGTAAATAAAATGAAATGAAAACTCCTTGCCATGCCCTCTAAGGCCCTATGTGATTTGACTCTTGGTGATCAATTCAATCTCATTATCTCCCATACTTCCTGCTCGACACCCATCACAGCAGCCTTCTTGCTTTTTGATGTGTTAAATTATAAGTGTTGTCCTTAGTTCTTGAAATAATTTTAGCCAATTCCTGATATGGCTACCATTATGGATTTAAATGTGCATACCCAAAATTCATTATGTTAAAGTCTAACACCTCAAAATGTGAGTGTATGGCTATAGGATCTTTAAAGAGGTATTTAGGTGTAAATGGGTATACAGTTAACCATAAGCCAATATTACCGGTTCCCTTATAAGAAGAGGAGATAAGACACAGACATACACAGAGGGAAGATCATGTGAAGATACATAGAGAACACAGCCATTTATGAGCCAAGGAGGGAGGGACCAGAAGAAACCAACTCTGCTAAAACTTTAATCTTGAATTTCTATCTTCCAGACCTGTGAAGAAATGGAATTTTATTCTTTAAGTGACCTAGTCTTTGGCACTTTGTTATAGCAACCCAAGAAAACTAATACAGTTGTCATTATTAAAACTGCCTTATTATTTTATTTATTTGTGTATTTTTTCAGATATGCCTTAAATTTTAATAAGTTGCCCTATATACACATTTGCTATTAAATAATAAAATAGCACATCATCCTTTTTTTTTTTTTTGCATGTATCTGTTCAATTCTCTCAACCCTATTTATTGAATAGACTAGAGGCCCAATCCATGAAATTCGTGCAGGAGGGAGTCCTTCAGCACAGCCTGCTCTTCTCCAATCTGGGACCCCTTGAGGGATGTCTGTCTGCCTGTTTAGGCCCAATCCAGGTAGGAAAAAGCCCAAACAAGCAGTCGGATATCCCTCTCACAATCCAGGACTGTTGGCTCCCAACTGCTCACCTGCCTACCTTCCTGATTGCCCCTAACCACTTCTGCCTGCCAATCTGATCACTCCCTAACCACTCCCCTGCCAGCCTAATTGATGCCTAACTGCACCCATGCCAGCCTGTTTGCCCTTAACTCCCCTCCCCCTAGGGCATGGTCACCCCCAACTGCCCTCTGTTGCAGGCCTGGTCCCTCCCAACTGTCCTCCCTTGCTGACCATCTTGTGGTGGCCATCTTGTGTCCCCGTTTTTTGACCACATGGGGGTAGTCATCTTGTGTGTTGGAGAGATAGTCAATCTGCATATTACTCATTTATTAGATAGGATAGAGGGCTGGTACACAGATGGGGACCAGCTGGTTTGCCCTGAAGGGTATCCTGGATCAGGGTGGGTGTTCCCTTGGGTCATGGTGTGGTCTGTGCAAGGGGCCTGTGATGATTTGCAGGCTGGCCATTGCCCTGGGTGACCCAAACAGAGAGGCCCTGGTATCTGAGATTTATTTATTTTCTACAATTGAAACTTTGTACCCTTGAGTAGAGCCAAGCCTTCTGCTATCTCTACTCCAACAGCCATTGAAACTTCGTTGCCTAAAGCAGAGGCCTAGACAGCCAGGATGTGAGGAAAGCTTGGCTTTCTCCATCACTAGGGGCAACCCAAGCCTCCCTCCTGCTTTTCTGTGGCCATAGCCATCTTGGTTGGGTTAATTTGCATACTCACTGATTGGCTGGTGGGCATGGTTGGTGGGTATAGTGGAGGTACAGTCAATTTGCATATTACTCTTTTATTAGAAATGATTGTCTGTTTCCATTGTATATTCTTACTTTCTTTGTCAAAGATTAATTGAATAGATAGGAATGATTTATCTCTGTGTTCTATTGATCTAAGTATTTTTATGCCCACAACCTGATGTTTTGATAAGTATAGTCTTATAGTATAATTTGAATATTAGGTACCATAACAATGCAAACATTTTTCTTTCTCAGTTTGCTGTGAATATTTAGGGTCTTTTGTGATTTCATATAAATTATTTTATTACTTGTTCTAGTTTTGTAAAAAAAAAAAATGCCTCTGATATTTTTTTAATATAAATTAGATTGAATCTTTAGATTACTATGGGCATTATGGACATTGTAATGATGTTACTTATTCCAATCTGTGAGCATAGTATATGGTTTTATTTATTTGTAACTACTTCAGTATCTTTCTGCAGTTTTATAATTTTCTGACTGTAGGTCTTTTACTTCCTTCGTTAAATGTATTCCTAGGTATTTGATTTTATCTTTTATTTGAATTTTTCTCTTAAACTACTTTTTCCTTAACTATCTTTGAAATTTGGCAGATGTTTTGCTTTTCATTGTCTACTGGTATCCAGAAATGCAATCAACTCCCCAAATCTTTAAGACTATTGCCGTGTAGATTTCTGATATTTTTTTTGGTTTTATTATTTTATCCATAAAATAGACATGGTAGGAACCGTATAATGGATAAACTCTGTGAGATATTCACTGGAGTGTGTCTAAAGATGATTAATAATATCTGGTTAATCTCAAGGATCTTCATAAATCTCAGTAATTTTCTTGTCACCAAAATCACCATATTTCATTAGAGTAGATAATATACTCCATGACATTTACTAGTGTCTTTATACCCTTGATAAGGAAGGGGAGGATGGAAGAGTGGTAGGATTCAGAGACAAATAGAATAGTAGACATTTAGGATCAGAAAAATGGGGCTTCAAATCTCAGTTCTGTGTAATGACAGCTCTTTTGTCTTGACCAGCTCAGAAAACCACTCTAAATTTCATCTGTTTCACTATTTCAAACATAGCATAAATGAAACAAACTGGCATATGAATTACTATGAAAATATAGTTAATATGTTTGAATTTTTAAACATTGAAAACTGATAAATGTCTAGTACATGGTAATTGTTTTGTTTTTATTTAGAATAATATCCAGGGGGCCTATATTGGACAGGTCACATGATATTTTTGCCTGTTATAACTGCAGTTTTCCAATAAGCCTCATGTTTCATGCCATGGTCACAAATCTCTGTTGAAGAGTGCACATTTTGGTTTTCACGCTCTGGAGGACACATGCGCTGGCCAAAATAAGGAGGATTGACACTCATAAGCTGACCCATTGATCTATGAGATCTACTATAATACCACAATGGTACTTTATAGTGAATCATGATGACTACCCAAACCAGTCAGCTCTTTTTTAGAATTTTTAAACTATAGAATACCAAATGAAATGGAAGGTGTGTTAAAGGGCAGAGAAGGGGGAAGCACAGTAGCAGATATTAGCAAAATATAAATAGATACAATAATGAAAGTAGTAGATATAATTAAGCAGTTTCTAGTTCCCCAATTAGAAAAATGACTTGAAGAGTTTAGGTGCTAAATCAGAAGCAAAGGAAAAATAGGGAGATACAGATACAGATAGGGAGACTCTAAGTCACAAGCTTAGCAACCCTCTGATATGATGAGTGTCAGCAACATGCTTTAGATTACTGAAAGGCCTGTTGTATTTTGAGTGATAGAGTAATATTTCACTTTTTCATGAGACTCAGTTTTGTGTCTGCTGAGATTTTCATGTCTCTATTACTTCCCTGGACATTTATTTTCAATTTATTATTCAAACCAACCTGGATGCATTTCTGTTTCTTGTAAGTGATAAGCCTTCATGAAAACAGAATAATTTAGAAATCAACTGATAATAATACATATAACTTATACATTCATTAAAAATTAAATACTATTTTTAAAATCAACTAGTTTAGGCTTCTTAATTTTCTGAAGAGCAGTTGCTTTTACCTCTGCTCACCCAGCTAGATGGGACACAGACACTGTTAGACCTGGTGCTGTTCTATGTCAGGGCTTTTTTTGCTCTATCTTCATTCTTCCTTCATACCTTCAGGATGCTCAGTTTCTAAACTTAAGTAAAAATTTTACTGTTCTCTTGTCTTTTATTTTCTGCTTCTTATTTTAGTTTTAATTTCCCCCTTTGCCTTTGGTGTATTAATATTTTTTTTATTCTGTAATATTTATTCACCTTCTCTCAGGAGATCCATTCTCCAATGTAAATTTTAGCATACAAATCTCCTCTATCCAAAAGAACAATTCGCCCTTGTGACCAATAATCACAATGCTTATACTTGTGACTAGTAATCAACTCAGGCAGCAAATCAAAAAGTGCACTGCAACTAGAGTTTGAGACACTGTACCATGTACATCACTTAGAATAATTGAAAATCCTTAAGATATTCAAAAAAACGTCTCCTATAAATCTCATGGATTTATTTATCTCATCATGCTTCTGAATCTAAATAAAGTTTATGAAACTCATTTATCTTGCTTAAAAACACCTACGTAGCATTTCTTAGCAGCCAATCAGGAATATGTATTTCCCATAGTTTGGCAATTACCATGAACTTCAACTAAGGCCAGGATCTCATTGTATCATATCCAGATAATAATGATTGTTTTTATGTTTTCTGTTTCCAATCTTACCCTATTCAATCGTATTTTCTCTTATGCTTCTAGATCAGTGGTTCTCAACCTTCCAAAGGCCACGAACCTTGCATACAGTTCCTCATGTGGTGGTGACCCCCAACCATGAAATTTTGCTACTGTTATGCATCATGATGTAAATATCTGCATTTTCCTATGGTCTTAGGTGACCCCTGGGAAAGGGTCTTTCGACCCCCAAAAAGGTCGCAACCCACAGGTTGAGAACCACTGTTCTAGATGATGTGTTTCCATTAACTTCCTATTTTCTCTCAAGTGCCCCTCTTTGTCAAGCCCTTTCACAATCATTCCTATTCTTACATGTCTCCATCTTCCCCACCTTATGATGCTCCCAAACACATGCTTTGTGTCAGACACTGATACCTCACTAATGCCATACCTTTCCTTTCTCAAACCATTACTCCGTTCTCTCCTATTTGAAAACTACCTAATTCACAAGTTATTTCTTTATATCTGTGTGTGTATATGTGTGTGTGTGTGTGTGTGTATAGACATATATATAATTTGCATATTCCTCTATTATATATATAATTTATATCTATAAAATAGAGGAATATGCAAATTAGCCAGGATGCCGTAATGTCACAACTGAACAGCAAGAACCTGAGGCTGCATGGCTCCTGGCCAGGGCAAGGGACTTCAGGCCATAACCCGCTTCCACGGGGCTTGATTGGGGACCTCAGGACGTGCTCCCTGCCCAAGTGTTGGGCTGGGAGACTCAGGCCATGCCCCCCTCTCTGCCACCAGGCTGGAGGACCTCAGGCTACACCCCTTGCCAGGTGGGGCTTGACAGGGGACCTCAGACCTCAGCCCCCGTCTGATGGGGCTTGATGGGGGACCTCAGGCTGCCACTCTGGAGCTGGGCTGGGAGACCGCAGGCCATGCCTCCAACCCAAGTCCTGGTCTGGGAGACCTCAGGCCATGCCCCAGCCCAGTGGGACTAGATAGGGGCCATAGGCCATGCTCCCTCCGCCCCAGTACCAGGCTGGGGGACCTCAGGCCATGTCCACCACCTAAAGAGGCTTGACATGGGATCTCAGGCTGTACTTCCCTCTGAGGGACCTGAGACTGAACTTGATGGGTGACCTGAGTCTGCAGCCCTCACCTGGAACTGGTCTGGGAAACTTGAGGCTGTGTGCCCTGCCCAGAACCAGGTTGGGGGACCTGTGGCTGTGCCCCCCCTCCACCCAGAGGGACTTGACAGAGACAGGGATAGCTGGGTCTGGATCTCCTACATTTTTGAAGCACATGATAGGCAGAGACTTGACTCTAGGTCCCATGGTGTGCCCCAGACTCTGACAGAAAGGAAATTTTCAAATATATTTTATTAATTTTCTTTCATCTCTGACACTTCTATTATAAAGAAAGGGCAAATAGCAATATTAAAATATTTTCTCTAATTCCCTTTTAATGTGTACAAATTTCGTGCACAGGGCCACTAGTGAGTGTATGTGTGTGTGTGTGTGTGTGTGTGTGTGTGTGTGTATGTGTGTGTGTGTATCTATACTAATAAAAGAGAAACATGCAAATTAACTGTACTTTCACTACATCCACCAGCCACACCCTCCAGCCAATCAGGAGTGAGTATGAAAATTAACCAAACAAAAATGGTAGGGCCCACAGAGCTGGAGTGAGTAGGAGGTTTGGGTTGCCCCTGGGGAAAATCAGCCAGCCCTAACCCATGCACCAGGCCTCTATCTAAACTAATAAAAGGGTAATATGATAATTAGACTGGGAGACCTTCCAGAAGACCTGCCAAATGTTCTTCTGGACAAAGTCATGGTGGCAGGGCAAAGGTAGAGGAAGTTAGAGACCAAGAGGGGAGGATAGTTTTAGGTGATCACACCAGGATGGGACAGTAGTTGTAAATGATCAGGCTGGTGGGGGGCAGGGGCATTGGGGATAAGCAGACCAGCAGGGGTGCCAATTGGGGGCAAGCAGGACATCAGTGGAGATCAGTTGGAGGTGGTCAGGATAATGGTGGGGGGCAGTTTGGAGTGAGCAGGCCAGCAGGGGGACAGTTGGGAGTGAGCAGGCCAGGAAGGGATGGCAGTTGTGAGTGATCAGGCTGGTGGGGTGTGAGGTCATTGGAGATAAGCAGACCAGCAGAGGGCCCAGTTGGGGGTGAGCAGGACATCAGTGGGGGTCAGTTGGAGGTGATCAGTATAGCTGGGGTAGGTACTGTACAGGCCATCAGGTGAGCAGTTGGGGGAGAGCAGGCCAGTGAGGAGGGAAGGTGAGGCGAGCAGGCCAGCAAGGGGGGCTTTTGGGGGTAAGCACACTAGCACGGTGGGCAGTTGGGGGTGATCAGGCTGGCAGGGGGATATTTGGAGGCAAGCAGGCCGGTGGTGGGGCCAGTTGGGAGCAAGCACGTTGGCAGGCAGAGTGGTTAGGGGCAATCAGGCAGGCAGGCAGGCAGGTGAGCAATTAGGCGACAGCAGTCCCAGATTGTGAGAGGGATGTCTGACTGACAGTTGAGGCCAAATCCCTGTAAACCGGCAGTAGGACAGCCTTCAAGTAGTCCCAGATTGGAGAGGGTGCAGGCTGGGCTGAGGAACACCCTCTCCCATGCACAAATTTCATGTACCAAGCCACTAGTATGTGTGTGTGTGGGTGAAGGGAGAGAGATAGAAACATTAATGATGAAAGGGAATCATTGATTGGCTGCCTCCTGCACACCCCACACTAAGGATAGAGGCTGCAATTTGACATGTGCCCCTATTGGGAATCAAACCATGACCTCCTGGTTCATAGGTCAATTTTTAACACTGGAGCCACATGAGTAGGGCCACAAATTATTGCTTGACTACTAAATCTCACATTCATCTCCTAATTGTCAAACACTCGTTGCCTTTATCATTTTTATGACCTAGCTAAATCCTTTATTAGTCTTTATTTCATGTATATTCATTTGCAGTAAATAGTATATAGCAGAAACTACATATTATAACCTATTTTTATATTGCCTTTAGTGACCAGAACATTAGAACACATTAATAGACATTTAATAAATTGCTTCAGGCTAACTAATCGATTTCAAACTTCCCTGCAAATGTGAATAAGGAAGGTGGTAACACTCTGTCATTCTTGGTCTTTTGCATGATGCTCATGGTATTTTTCACCTTTTTCTATGGAAAAAGATGAGTTCCACAAGGACATTAAGTACATCTATATCTTTAAATAAAACAAAAAAAAATTCAAGTTAGGAAGTTAGGAAGATAGGACGTTAGGAAGAAAGATGAAAGAAGAAAAATTTAATAGCACCACTTAGGGAATATTGAAATGTCATCTACCCTTTCAAGGAGGAAGAGATTTTAGCTAGAGAACTACATTTGCCATAAACTCGAAGGTCACTTCTTTATTACCCCTGATGATCAGGTTTCCCATGCCTGAATAAATATGTAAATAATTATCTGTTATTCTAAGTGAATCAAGCAACAATGATGTTGCTTGAAAGAGATAAAGGGTGCTTATCTCTTCTCTTATATTTACACAATATTTATCCATGTAGTTGAAAGTTTGGATTTGACTTATATTTACATATATAATTAGACTGTATGTGCATGTGTATTTATATATATATAGTTGGTATTTTGTGTCATTGGCATTTTTTCAGTAGTTATATTTTTTTCAAATAATCACATTACTAAAATGACTAGCAATACATTTTCAGCCCCAGGTGGGTCTTTCCCATTCAGAAGTGATTACAGAAAGATTGAAAACATACTTTGCATCCCATTTGTGGTTGGCTTTTATTAAACTTGGTTGTGTGACATGCTTCTGTGATTTTAGATTTTTGAGAAAAGTGTGGTCCCCTTGGAAGTGTTTGCACATAAGTGTGGGTGAAAAGCATGTAGCCACTCTAGTTAAGCTTTCATAAAGTGCTTTGAGAAAATGTTTGAAATTGAAGCTTAGTTTATCATCTTCCCTTAATGTGCATACATAACTCCTCTAATCTTAAAGGAAATTATGCCGATATATAGAGGGAAGAGTAATCTTTAATTCTTTTGTTTCAAATATTTTTTAAATCCCTTTTTTTTCTAATTAAATACTACACTCTTAGAAGTAGTTGTCATCTCTCTGAAAAAAATCTAGAAATTAAATTTTACTTTATAAAACTTCAAATGTAAGAAACAAATTTTATTCCATAGTTCTATATTACATATACAGGTGATCAATGATATTATTTTGCAAATGCATCAAAAGTAACATTTAACTTCATTTGCAAAGTCACAAATAGCAACCTTATTTTATGATTACAGAATTCTGACAACTGTTTGATAACTATAAAAATCTCTGTCCTCATTTTCTTTAGTCCTAATACCTTTTATTTCTAGCTTAATTTACTCATATATTTACGTGTCTTTTCATACCTATTTAATAAAGCTTCTTGCACAAACATTACTGCTTTTCATATATAATTAAAAAATTAACCTTCTTAAAATGCCAGAAACTTTCTGTGGTTTAAAAATAACAGTTACTTGCACCTTGGCTCAGTTAGGTGGTTAGACATTGTCTGGTGCACTGAAACGTTGATAATTTGATTTCTGGTCAAGGCACGTGCCCAGGTTGTAGATTTGATCCCCAGTGGATGGTGTATAGGAGGCAGTGAATGGATGTTTAACTCACATATCAATATTTCTCTATCTCCCTCTCTCTTCCTCTCTCTGTAAAAAGTAAATTTAAAAATCTCAGAAAAAAATTTACTTTGACATTCTATCAAAAGTATAGAATGAATTTGTATTTATTTTTTTTAATTTTCATGCTTCAGTTTTTTTATCTTTTTTTATTGTGTTACATGTATACATATCTCCCCATCGCCCCCCACCCTCCCAGGCATACCCCAACCCCCCAGCGTCTATGTTCATTGGTTATGCTTATCTGCATGCATACAAGTCCTTTGATTGATCTCTTATCTAACCTACCTCTCATTAATCTTCCTGCTATAATTTGATAGTCTGTTTGATGCTTTATTGCCTATGTATCTGTCCTTTTGTTCATCGGTTTACAATGTTCTTTATTATCCACAAATGAGTGAGATCATGTGGTGCTTCTCCTTCATTGACTGGCTTATTTCACTAAGCATAAGGCTCTCCAGTTCCATCCAGGTTGCTGCAAATGGTAAGAATTCCTTCTTTTTAATGGCAGCATAGAATTCCATTGTGTGGATGTACCACAGTTTTCTGATCCACTCATCTGTTGACAGGCACCTAGGCTGTTTACAAATTGTAGCTATTGTAAATTGTGCTGCTATGAACATATGGGTGCATAAATCCTTTCTGATTGATGTTTCTAATTTCTTACGATAAATTCCTAAGAGTGGGATTGCTGGGTCAAATGGGAGATCCATTTTTAGTTTTTTGAGAAAATTCCATACTGTTCTCCACAATGGCTGCACCAGTCTGCGTTCCCACCAGCAATGAACGAGGGTTCTTTTTTCTCCACATCCTCGCCAACACTTGTCGTTTATTGATTTGTTGATGATTGCCATTCAGACAGGTGTAAGAAGGTATCACATTGTCGTTTTGATTTGCATCTCTCAGATAATTAGTGATTTTGAACATGTTTTCATGTGTCTCTTGGCCTTCCTTCTGTCGTCTTTTGAAAAGGTTCTATTTAGGTCCATTGGCCATTTTTTTATTGGATCACTTATCTTCCTTTTATTAAGTTGTATAAATTGGCTGTAGATGTTGGAGATTAAACCTTTATCAGTCATAACATTTGCAAATATGTTCTCTCATACAGTGGTCTTTCTTGCTATTTTGTTATAGGCCAATATCTCTCATGAATATAGATGCCAAAATCCTCAACAAAATTCTAGCAAATCGGATCCAGCAGTACATCAGAAAGATCATACACCATGACCAAGTAGGATTCATCCCAGGAATGCAGGGATGGTACAATATCCACAAATCAATAAAGATGATACATCACATAAACAAATTGAGAGATAAAAATCACATAGTCATATCAATTGATGCAGAAAAAGCATTGAACAAAATCAAATACCCTTTCTTGATAAAAACTCTCAGCAAAGTGGGAATATAAGAATCATACCTCAACATCATAAAAGCCATATATGATAAACCTACAGCTAACATCATACTCAACAGGCAAAAACTAAAACAATTTTCCCTAAACAGGAACAAGAGAGGGATGCCCACTCTCACCTCTTCCGTTTGACATGGTACTGGAAGTATTAGCCATTGCAATTAGACAAGAAGAAGAAATAAAAGGCATCCAAATTGGAAAAGAAGAAGTAAAGCTGTCCTTATTTGCAGATGACATGATACTGTACATAAAAAACCCGAAGGACTCCATTCCAAAACTAATTGACTTAATAAATGGATTCAGCAATATAACAGGATACAAAATTAATGCCAAGAAATGTGTGGCATTTCTATACACTAATAGTGAAATTACAGAAAGAGAGACTCAAAAAGCAATCCCATTTACCATCGCACCAAAAAAATTAAGATACCTAAAAATAAACCTAACTAAAGAGGTAAAAGACCTATATGTAGAAAACTACAGGTCACTGAAAAAAGAGATAGAGGAAGATTTTAACAGATGGAAGAGCATACCAGGCTCATGGATTGGGAGAATCAACATCATTAAAATGTTCATACTACCCAAAGCAATCTATACATTCAATGCACTACCCATTAATATACCAACGACATATTTCACAGACCTAGAAAGAATTCTTCATAGATTCATCTGGAACAAAAAAAAAGACCATGAATAGCCACAGCAATTCTCAGAAAGAAGAATAAAGTAGGTGGGATCTCAATACCAGACTTCAAGCTATATTACAAAGCAACTGTTCTCAAAACAGCCTGGCACTGGCACAAGAATAGACATATAGACCAATGGAATAGAATAGAGAATCCAGATATTCACCCAAACCACTATGCTCAACTAATATTTGATTAAGGAGGCATGAACATACAATGCAGCCAAGATAGCCTCTTTAATAAATGGTGTTGTGAAAATTGGACAGATACATCCAAAATAGTGAAACTGCACTACCAACTTACAGCAAATACAAAAATAAACTTAAAATGGATATAGGACTTAAACATTAGAAGGGAAACCATAAAAATACTAGAGGAATCCACAGGCAGCACGATCTCAGACATATGCTGAAAGAACTTCTTCACTGATACTGCTCCAAAGGCAATGGAAGCTAAATAAAAAACAAACAAATGGAACTACATGAATTTATATTTCCTAAAGCAAAGTGCTCTACTACTTATATATTTTAAAATATATTTTATTCATTTCAGAGGGGGAGGGAGAGAAACATCAATTATGAGAAAAAATCATTTATTGATTGCCTCCTCCATGCCTCCTCTTGGGGATCGAGCCTGCAACTCTGGACTCTTCAGTCTGCTGTTAGTCACTTTATCTACTGAACCAAACCTGCCAGGCTACTGCTTATATTTTCAAAGTAAATGAAATAATGCTCCTCAAAGACATGAAAAATAGGTATCTTTAACATCTTTAAATTTTAAAGAGGATGTGAACTAATGAAAAGAGCAATAACCCTTACTCCTTCTGTATTTCTGAAATTCATAGTAGGCCAGTGTAATCATGATTCTTAGCCCTCAGCTGAATCCTGTAATTCTATTAAGAAAGATTTGATTTCAAAGTGACTAGAGTTTTCAAATCTTCTGTAACTATATTTTTTCTTATAAATATAACATGGTTATAAAATATGTACTTTTTAGATAAAGGTTTTATTACAGCTAAGAAAATAGACTATAAAGTTTAGGAATTATGTTGTAAAAAGTGTTTGTTTATTGTCCTAAAAATTGTTGAAAAGTTACTTAAGCCGAGACTGGTTTGGCTCAGTGGATAGAGTGTCTGCCTGCGGACTGAAAGGTCCCGGGTTCGATTACAGTCAGGGGCATGTACCTTGCTTGCGGGCACATCTCCAGTGTGGGGCGTGCAGGAAGTGGCTGATCAATGTCTCTCTCTCATCGATGTTTCTGACTTTCTGTCCCTCTCCCTTCCTCTCTATAGAAGATCAATAAAATATATTTTTTAAAAAAGTTACTTAATATGTGTTTAGAAGACTGAGTTTTTGCAACCAAATATAGATATAATTGAAGAGTTAAGGTGTCATAATATAGTATGCTTTCATTTTATCTTTTAAAAAGAGATTTCTGAAAATTCTATTTTCAGCCTTTGCCAATTACAATTTAACTCCTTGACAATATATGGGTTATGCTTATATATTTTTTTTTAAAATGATTTTTAGAAGAGGAGAGGAGGAGAGAAGTAAATAAGAGAAACATCTATGTGAGGGTAAAGCATCCATTCACTGCCTCCATATGGCCAACAGGGATGTAGCCCAAAATGTAGGCATATGCCCTGACCAGGAATCAGACCGGCAACTTTTTGGTACATGTGATGACACCCAACCAACTGAGCCACGCTGGCAATGGTTGTGATTTATTTTTATATAGGTGCATCCATAATGGCACTGTGGTACTGACCTTTCTGTTCTCAAAATTTTTGAAATTATTACTGTTACTAGGCCTTTTCACGTTATTTTTCTTCTATCTTGACACTCTTGTTTCATACTTCTTCATCTGGCAGACTTCTATTCATTCTATAGTTTAACACTCCTACAAAACCCTGGCAACATCCTAGCCTCAGTTAGTTCATCCTGATCACTCTAAATATCCTATAACTACCTCCAGTATTATTCAATACTTTTATAATTACTTAACTCTGTGTAACCATATATTTTCCCATATGCATCTTCCATTAGCCCAAAAGCTCTATATCATAAAAAAATATAAAGAGAGACTATTTGCTCACTGTTTTTTTTTCATTTTTTACAATGACTGGCTACACATAAATACTTTTGAAACTAAAAGGATAAATTAATATAATATATATTCTGCTTTGTTCTAGTTAAAATTATACCATGATCTTTTTCATATTTAAAAATTATATTCTTCACTTTATTATGGATGAAAACAATAATAATACTGATGTATCATTATTTCCTAAGCCAATCTGCTCTCTTTCTCTATAAAAGCCACTTAAACTGATTTAGCTCAATTATAGAGCATTGATCTGCAGACTGAAAAGTCCTAGGTTCAATTTTGGTCAAGGGCATGTACCTTGGTTGCAGACACATCCTCAGTAGGGGGTGTGCAGGAGGCAGCTGATCAATGTCTCTCTCTCATTGATGTTTCTAACTCTCTATCCCTCTACTTTCTTCTCTGTAAAAAATCAATTATATATATATATGCATCTATCTAACCACTGGACCATCCGACCAGTAGCTGTGACACACAATGACTACCAGGAGGAAGACACTCAACACAGGAGCTGCTGAGTTGTGGTGACTTGGCAGCTGTGGTTCATGGGTGATGCACCCAGAACCAGAGAGGAGGGAGGCTGATTCCAGGGTGTGTCACTAAAGAACCATACTCTTGCAATCTGGGACCCCTCAGGGGATGTCAAAGAACTGGTTTCGCCCCTATCTCTGCAGGACAGGCTGAGGGACCGCACTGGGTGCATGAATCTGTGCACTGGGACTCTAGTATAATAAATCAAGTTAATGAAATATTTGAATTTATAGATACCACTTATATGAATATCTTTATGCATATAGCTGTTTTGTTTCATTTAAATGTTTAAGAAAAGTTTTTAGAAATAATAGCTAGCATAAGAATATTACATTTTTATGTCACAAATTGTTTGGTGAAAAGATTGCATTAATTTACAATATCTTTAGTAATAAGCCAAATTCTTTAGTTATAAGCTCACCACAAATGGATTAAACTTTTTATTGCTAACATTTTGTTTTGGAAGATAAGATAGAAGAAGACACTAACAACAAAAAAATTTGATGTGTTCTAATGACTAGTGTTTTTTTTTTTAAGAATATTTGATAGGAAAGTCATATGCCTGCTTTAAGGCCATTAATCAGCAGTGGTGCCTGAGGCGCTTGTTGTAGATTTGTGGGCCTTGCAGGCTCTCTGCTCTTCTTTAGGGGTCACACAACCTTGCACAGTCATGCATGGTTCCAGGCTCTTCATCTGAGATACATAAGTTGCCCAGTGGTTAAACTTTTAAAATTTTGCACATAGAATAATCAGCTGATTACTTCTTTCGTTTTACTAAACTTTATATTTGGCTTGCCCTAGAATAAATTTATTGAATAGTTCAATTGTCATAGTGTTTCCTCAATTATCTCTAAGAAAATTCTAGAACACAAAAAGAGGCATATTGGATAATTTTAATAATGCATAACATTTTAATCAGATAAAATAAGCATTTCTCAATTAATCCATTTATTGGAAATTTCCTAGCATGCAACTTGCATTAATGACTCTTATCAAGAAACCTGTCATCAATTGGTTTTACCATAAGCAAGAATGGTAAATGATGATTCATTTTTCAAGAGCAATTACAGGAAAATTTCAGGTAATTTATCAAAATCAGTAACAATAACTACCAAACCAGAAATATATGATATATCATTCAATACTTTGTTTTCCAAGTAGAGGAGTTACAGGCTACCAAGCCTATGAAAGAAACATTTTTACATTATCATCTTTTGTATCATCTGTTCTAAAAATGTTAGCTACTAAAAGTATAAATATTTTTTTCTATCATATTTGGCTTTCTCAAAATAACAAGGTTGATTTCTATTTGTTTTTTAATGCTCATTCCTTAAAACTAAAAATAAATAAATAAATCACAGAAAATATTCAGAGATTTTATGGCAAAAAAGAATCCTTTAAATTTTTACCTCATTTTGCTATGCTTATAACTAAAATTTTTGAAATGCAAGGATTTTTTAATTATAACATTAAATTTGCAATATGTGAATATGTGAGCTAAATTATCGAGTCCTGTAAAATTGTCCATTTTGAACCACACTTAGTGAAGTAAAACCTTGAAGTATAAGAACATTTTAAAAGGCATTTTTTTTTAACCAAAGCAAAGCATGCATGCTTCAGGTTAAATGTCCACAAAAGGCAATTGTCATGGCTCAGTAAACCTGACAGAGAGTGTTCATCTACTGTGGTGACTCAGCCCCATAGCTGGAGAAGTTAAGAGCTGCTTCACTTTCTAAAACCCTCTGGAGTATTGATTTTTATTGCATTTTCACTGTGGAAAACAGTGATGATTCCAGATCTACTTCAAAAGCAAAATCAGGCATGATTTTACTTAGGAGAAGGTTTCTCACTTCTTCACAACCAGTGAAAGTAATTGGACTCAATATCAGACATGGAAATGACAGTAAATTGTCCTGAAATACTATTACACCCATTGAAAGAAAGAAATACATAACTAAACATACTGGAGAAAGAATTAGCACAAAATTTTATATCAGAGAAAAACATGTTCTATCATTAACAACAATCAAAGCAAAAGAATGCTGCTTCAAAACAGAGAAAACAATGCTTAAAAGTGAAATGAAATATCAAACAATATCAATTTAAAAAGATGAAAACTAAAACTATAACTAGCATCATCCAGTTTGCTAAATCTGAAAAAAATATATATCACTCATAAAATTTAAAACAATTTGGAAAGTATGCTGAACATGATACAGCATTATGCACAAAATAAGTTTGTGATGTATACAGGAATTTATGGGGTTTTGTAATAAAACTTTTGTTATAAAAATTTTCTAAAGATGATATTAGAGATTTTGGCTACCATTTACCATTGGGTTTAATACTACTATACTAAAGGCATTTATTTAGGTTTATAATTCCCCAAGTTCACTACATTACATGCACTCAATAAATAATCATAAAGTTCATTACAAAAATATTTATGAACTTTAGTGAACAGAATCATTGTAGTGTACTATTTCAGGTAGGATTCTATTGAAAGAATGTGCTACCATATTTTACTTTTTTGCCAGCCATTCTTCTGAAACATAGTAGTATATTACTTTATATAGTAAATATTTAATAAAACTCAATTATTTAATAATAAGTAAATAATCTCTATTATGGAAGATAACAAGCTTTTCTTCCTTTTCTTTGTATTAATAGAAGATATAGTTAGGAATGTGTTTGTTTTCTAATATATCTCTTATATTGGTATTTCTCATAATTCTCTCCTTTTTATCCTTCCCTTATAGCAAATATCAGATATGCATATTCTAGTATGTATAATTAATTAATGTATGTTACTTAAAATAGAAAACATCACTCATACTCATTTAATGTTTTGATAATATCTATACACTTCCAATAATTAAGTCTAAATGAGAAATTGAAAATCATACCTATAATTCTCTTTCCTATAATATTATATACTAAACATAATGTTGGAAGCTTTTGTTGTCTTTTGTTTTGTTGTTATGATTGCTTTGTTTTTTAAGACATTCTCTGCTAGTAAGTAAGATAATGCCAGAGTTTATAAAGTTAACTGTTATTGGAAGAAAGAAAATTATTCCCTAATCCAAAATATCATTCATCAAATCTATAAAACAATCTGCTCTATATCAGTAATGGAAAGCTTGGAAAAACATAGATCTTAGAAATAAAATTATTCAATCAGTTTAAACTTACCATCTTTCACGTTTGGTGTGACTTATCATTTTCTTAAATTTAATTTATTCAGTAGAGCACATTTTATTTGGATTTATATATAATTTTTTATTTTAAGAAAATATAAATTGAAATAACATGATGAGGCCTTTATAATGAAATATATCTTGGTAATGAGGTTCTTCTCTCATCCTTCAATGATATATTAAGAAGTAGTATGGATCAGGTGAAGAGATATATCACTGTCTAACTCTGAATCTTGTTAGAACTAATGTCTATTAAGTATAGGTTAACTCAGAATCATTTAATATCTGTGAGAAATGTCAAGTTGACACAATTTTTAATTAACACATTATTTGTGTGTTTTAGTAACCAATGTCCATGTTTATAAAACAAAAATATCTTCATATTATTTTAGTTCAGTAAACATACCTCATTTTCATATGAATTATCACTCACTCAACTTTTACCCTTTTCAATTTTTGATAAAATGCAATTTAATATTTCAAGAGGGTAAGCATATATAAGTTTGAAAGTATTGGAAAACTAAACACTAGAAGTTCTAAGATTGTTAACAAAGGTAACTTTAGCTCTTGATATTTTTTACTCCTTTTATTTACTGCTCTCCAGAAATCAACTTACTTGAGACTTTTATGAAAATAATACTAAAAATTATGGAACCTTTTTAAAGTGTATTCTACCCCAACATCCAACTTTGAATTAGTGACTCCTGCATTGCCCAATTAAAGCTGAGTCAAATTAGTGTCTTGAAAAACTAAATTCAGACTGTTGCCCTAGGATCTCCCTGAATATCTGTTTACTATTAAAATGTTGAGATCTGTTTAAAGGCTCTGAAATAATTAGGAAAAGCTGGAATTCACAAAACTAATATAAATACATAGCTTTTTCAGCAAATATTTATTAACTATTTACTATATGACTGATATAACTAAGTCATGAAGATGCCAAGATGAGTGAAAGAAGAGTAACATAAGAATTATGTACTGAAGATTTCTAATCCAGGCACTATAGATATTTGCTGCTGCATTCTATCTACCTAGCCTTATCCATAATTTCTGAAAACATGGTTACCAGAAGTTGCTAGACTCACATCCACCACATTTGCCACTAGGAGAAGATAACACTAGAAGTTCTGAAATTAAGGGTGTAGGGGAATGGGGGAGAAGAACCCCAGAGAAGCATTCTATTTTTCTAAGTTTTGGCCTGTTTGTATCCTGACTAATCAACCGTGGCTATATGGGTGAGGGAGGGAAGGATATTAGTATTATTGGCATAGCTTGGATGAAGTATCTTCGCTCTGCCTCATCTTCAGTCTACAAGAAGATGGCAACTTGTATTCATATCACAGGACACAAAGGAATGTTAGTTCAGATAGACAAAAAAGAAACTCTAGGTTAGTTTTCTGTGGCTACTATAACAAATTACTAAATGGAGTGGCTTAAACAACATATATTTATATTCTCACAATTCTAGAGTCCAGAAGTCTAAAACCAAGGAGCCAAAAGGTCACCTCCACATAGAAGCTTTGGTAAGAGGTATCTTTCCACTTCTGGTAGCTTTTGGCATTTCTTGAAGTTGGCTCTGTCACTGCAGTCCCTGCTTCCATGATCCCATTGCTTTTTCCTGTTCTGTGTGTGTGTGTCTCAAAACTCACTTGACCTCTCTCATAAATATACTTGTGATTGCATTTAGTGTCACCTGATAATCCAGTCTAAAGTCCCCCAAATCTTTAACTTAATCACATCATTTCCCATATAAGGTAATATTCTCAGGTTATGGACATCTCTTGGGGCCATCATTCAGTCCACCACAAGAACCATTCATCTAAGATGACATATTATTCAGCTTAGTCAAGATACCAACTATGACTTACACTCCCCAATGATAATCCAGAGCCAGTGCAGAGATATTAACCACTGATTCAAAGGGCTCAATCCAGCTCTCCTCCTAAAAACAAAAACTGGTTAACATTAAGAACAAAAATTTGATCTCTAACCGGTTTGGCTCAGTGGATAGAGCATTGGTCTGCATACTGCAGGGTTCCAGGTTCGATTCTGGTCAAGGGCACATTGGGAGGCAGCTGATTGATATTTCCCTCTCATTGATGTTTCTAGTTCTCTATGCCTCACACTCTCTGTAAAAATTAATAAAATATGTTTTTAAAAAAGAACTAATATTTGATAATGATTTCTTTTTAACCAACATTATATTAGTTTCAATTTAGAGATTTACCTTTCTTAACTAGGATAAGCAAATGCAAAAATCTATTTATTTATACTAACTTTCTTATTTTCCCATTGCTTGTATAAAAATATGAAATATTTAATTTAAAGGGCTAATTAAAAGAAAAAATAGCAAACAACCCTCTAATAAAAGACTAATATGCAAATTGTCCCCTCGACCTGGAGTTTGACTAGGAGTTCAACCACTCACTTGTGCTGACCTTTAGAGAGTGGCACAGAACATGGTGGGTGTTGGTGACTGGCAGCAGGCGGCAGTGAAGATATTGCCTGCCCTGATGGACCCAGCGAGAGTAGGACCACAGTGGGATGGTGGAGCAGGTGAGTGGGCAATGCCAGGCCAACGCGGGTGTGAGTGGGGCCCTATAACCCCACCAATTGCCCTGTAGGTGATGACCAGCCTCAGTGATGGCGGGTGGGACTGCCATGTGGATTCCAAGTGCTGAGGGAGCTTAGTGGGGCCTGATGACTCAGCAGAGGGGGCTACGCAAGGGTCTGGGGCCCAGGGTCAGTTGGGATCTGCCCTTCCATGCTAGACACTCGCACTTTGATCACCAGCCAGACCTAGGGACTGCACTTGTGCACGAATTTCATGCACCAGACCTCCAGTAAATCTATAAGAATTATAATGGAGTTCTCACGGTAAAAAGCTAAAATTTGGCTTTAAAATAACTTACTGTTGGGTAAGATTACTAAGAGTAATCCTAATGGGATGCTATATCTCACTTTCATCTTTATGGAGACTTCACTTTTTATTTTAGGTTATATAATGCTATCTCAGAGATTTTTCTTCTCAGCATTGAATTATTTATTAAATACTTTTATGTAAACTTAAGTACTTAAAACAACTAGGAAAATAGCTAATGCCACTTTTGTTGTATATTTTGGCTCCTTCATATCTCTTAAACTTAAAGTAAATGTTTTAATGTGTTGTTATAACAAAACAGTGCTGTCCATCATTCCTACATCAGTAAGAATGGTTCTTTAGGTGACCTGTATTTTAGTATTTAAGTTCACATCAGCATTTGTCTCCTTTCCCTATCAATGTTTTTTATCCCCATAAGGTGTGTTGCTTGTTTCTTAATGGCATATAAAAGGCATTTAATTTTGTAATTTTTGTTTTTGTTCTCTGTTATTTTATGATTAGTTAGGCTGCTTGACAACATATAATTTGCGTTAAAATATTCTTTTCAAAAATAAATTTTCATTAGAAAAGGGTTCTGGAAAAGTATTGTTTGATTTATGAAATTCAGTAAGGGTTTTCCCATTTGGGGACTTAAGAGGCTGATCCCATTAAATTTAGTACAGAAGACAAACTGAAAAGGTCCCTGAAAATTTTGAAGGTGCATGCACACACATTCTCATAATTTTAGACATTTGGTAGAGTGGCAGGAGTCCCTTCGATTTACCCTAGAATTTGGACTAAATCACATCTCTGTCACACTCCTCTCTCACCAGCACCATCCCAAACTAAATGCAGCTTTTAATATATTGCATTTTCTTCTACTTAAATAGATGGTTTTAAAGCATAAACTATGGTTTTAAAGCATAAACTATGATTTATCTTGCCTGGAGCAATCAAGTTGACACCATATATCTCAAAGGGGAGCTATGCATAGTTTTCTATACTAGATTTAGAATGGTATTACTTTAAAAAAGTAATTTCATAAGGGAAATTATGAAAATGTTCTGTCTCTGAGCTATTTTCTATCTCTTTACATCTGCTATGTCATTTCATCCACATAAAAAGACCTCCTATTCTCCAGTACATCTTAGATTTTGCTTCCAACACTCTTATCTATAATAATAAAAGCATGATATGCTAATTAGACCAGACATCTTTTCCAGTGTCCTTCCTTCCAGACAAAACCACAGTGGGCAGAGGCCCAGGCAGAGGCAGCAGAGGCCCCTGCACAAATTTACTGCATAGGGACTCTAGGTCTCTATAAGGGGGGATGGACTTGCCCTCTTTGAATTCCACTAATAGTCTCCCTCTGTGTAACAGTGTGACAGTAAGTTATTTATGTTCATATGTGGTTTTTTCATTAGTGTTCTTAACTATTCTTAAGCCCTTGTTTATTAATTTTTCAGAGCCTTATAACTAACTAAAGACTAAGCATATTGAAGTCAGCAACCATGTCTTACAAAGTAATAATAAATGCAGCAGATACACATTTTAATGAATTGCTGACAAAAGAAATATGTATATTAGTAAAGAAAAAAATGAATATACAATAACTTTCTACTTTACAGTTGACAAGTGAATGAACAAATAACAACACACTTCCATTTCAGTAGTTATCATTATTTTAACAACAAAAATTTTCATTCAGTAGTTTTCAATATAATACAGAAATTTATGTACTATCTTATAATTCTACTAGTAGCCCTGAGCACGAATATGTGTGCCAGTAGCTCGCTGCCACCCTCCAGTAGCTTTCCACCCACTGCCTTGCCCTCTTGTTGCTCCCTCCATCCCCTCTCATAGCTTGCTGCCCTGTCCCCGCTGTAGCTCTCAGCCACCTGCTTGTAGATTGCTGCCCCACCTTCCTGCTGACCCATGATCTGGTCGTTACGCTTCACAGCATAATAACCATTTGCATATTACATCTTTATTATATAGGATATGCCAAAAATATTTACAAGTATGTAGTTTCTATTCCCCACTTCCTCTCCTCCCCTGACTATTCTGCTAGGACTGTTCATTAATACTTAAATCAGAAAATAAGAAAATGGAAAAGAAAAACAAAATTTTATTTGACAAACTTTGCCTGGAGGTGATAGAATTATTTCTTACTTTGCTTAGAATTGGTGCCTTGAGATAAAATGAATCTAATTATAAGAATATCACATTTTAGTTTATTGATTATAAATAATACACATTCCACAAAGGAACAGAGGGGAAGAGCAGTAAAAGTAGTGAATCACTGGTATATGTTAAAGCAATTTCAGTAACATTATACTGTAAAAATTAACAAAAGTTATAGGTGATTGTAACATGGGAAGGAGAGGCAGGTATTATGGAGTAATAAGGAGCAGGCTGCAGGGAAGTTCTTGTCTTCTGTGGAAATTGTGCATTTACAGATTAACATTGACTATTCATGAAAAATCTATCTAAAATTTTATAAGTTTAAGTGCATCTATTCAATAGAATACTACTCTGCTGTAAAAAAGAAGGAACTCTTAGCATTTGCAGCATCATGGATGGACCTGGAGAACATTACCATAAGCAAAATAAGCCAGTCAGAGATAGATAAGTATCACATGACCTCACTCACTTGTGGAATATAATGAACCATATAAACTGATGAACAAAAATAGAGTGAGAAACATCAAAGCATCAAATAGACTGTCTAACTTCAGAGAGAAGGTGGGGGTAGAGAGAGAAGGTAAAAGATCAACCAAAGGACTTGTATGTGTGCATATAAGCATAACCAATAGACACAGACACTAGGGGTTGGGGACATGTGCTGGAAGGTGGGGGTGGTCAATGGGGGAAAAAGGAGATATATGTAATACTATATATAATACTTTAAATAATAAGGAATTAAAATAATAATAATTTAATGGCAACTCTCAGAAAAATAAAAAAAAATATTTGCATAAATTCTAAATTACTCAAGTAAAAGTAAATGATCCATCAAAACTCCAAATCAATCTAATAAAAGTAGAAAATTAAAAATTAAATAAAAGAAAAGCAAATAAATAATAGAAAGCAAGATGACATTGCAAAATCTAATGTCTCTTTACCAGCACAGCTTCTTATATTGTACATTTTATTCCATGAGATTTTATTCTTTTTCTTTCCCTTTATTTTCCTTCTATAGGTCACTTTATTGCATTTATTTTTTCAGGAATATAGTGAAAACCAGAATTTGTCTATATTCACATTAATTACTACATAAGATTAAAAACAGCTAAAAGTTATAGAACTATGTACATATGCATATGTATGTATTGCATAAATGTATATATAATTTTTATTTTATAATATCTATATGTCCATATTTTCAAACACTTATAGGAAAAGTACTAGGAGGATTAGCTATAGAGAGATTATTGATCAAGCAGAGGAAGTGAAGGAGGATTGAGTACTTCATATGTCACATAAAACTGTGCTAGAAACAGTGGGAATACAAAAAGCATCTCATATATAATCTCTGCCTTCTGGCCATCCTCTCAGTATGATGGCAAGGCAAGCCTAAATGAAACAATGCACAAAATGGAGACAATATATGGCAATGCCAGAACCCGTCCCATTGGCACTCAATCACACACTCCTCAACAGTTCGAGCTTAATGGGAACTTCCAGCTAGTCGCATCAAAGCTTTTCTCATAGCATGGGCTCAAATCATTTGGGACAATTTCACAACTGATAGCTAGGAGAAACAAAGTAATAAATTACTTTGAAAATGCAACATTATGAGATTCACGTCCCAGTATTAAAATTTAGAAAAGGAGAGAAATGATGAAGAATCACGAAAAGGGAGACTGGAAGACAAATGAGTGACAAAATAATTTTAACTTTTTTTAAATTATAGTATAATTGTTCTATTGTAAATATTTTCATTTCTTAGTAGCCATTATAAATTACAGTTTATATATTACATATACTGTTAGTTAAGAACAAAAAAATGCATCTTCTGGAAAATGATTTTCTAAACACAGTCATTTTTAAAAGTGTAGAAAAAGAGACTATTAACTGATACTAAATGAAATTTGGGCAGATTTTTTTTCCATTAGCATGTGTCAAATGGCAGGTAACTGCCCTCTATTTTACTAAAATTCTAATTTGAATTATCTTGTAAATGAAACATTAATTGGTCAGAAAGCAAGAAGGTCTTTTCAGGGGAAGATTCAGTAATAGCATATAATACAAGCTATTCAAGGTAGAGAATAATTCTTTAGTAATAGAATAATACCTGATGTTTTCCATTATCATAGGAACTAGTTTGAATAAATCTTCTCATGAAATTACTCTTAATAATGAAAATAATAGGTTAATTACATTCATTTATTTATAAACTGGAGGCCTAATGCAGGAAATGCATGCAAGAGTAGGCTTCCCACCAGTTGCTGTCACTGGCTTCCCTTAGGCACCAGCTTCCCCCTGGTACCTGGGATCCAAGATGCTTCCCTCTTCTGGCTGCCCACAGGCATCTGAGACCCCAGCTGTCTTCCCTCCAGCCTTGGCTTTGTCAGGAATGATGTCCAGAAAACATCCGGTCTAATTAGCATATTACTCTTTTATTATTTTAGATTGGTTTGTTTTCCAATTACAGTTGAGAGACATGCCATATTATATTCATTTCAGGTGTAAAACACAATGACTATACATTTATATAGCTTATGAGGTGATCACCCTCTGACACCATAGTTATTACAATGTTACTGATTATTGGCTATATTCTCTTTGCTGTACTTTACATCCCTGTGACTATTTTTATAACTGACAAATTATACTTCTTAATTCCTTTCACGATTTTTCACCCATTTCCCAATCATATTACCATCAATCTGTTCTCTGTATACATAGTTTGTTTCTATTTTGTTCGTTCATTAATTTTACTTGTTAAATTTTACATATGAGTGAAAATATATGGTATTTGTCTTTCTCTGTCTTATTTACTCAGGTTCATCCATGTTGTCACAAATGGCAACATTTTGTTGTTTTTTACACCAGGTGAAATATCAGACAGTGAAAGACAAGTACCATATAATTTTACTCATATGTGGAATCTAAAGAGTAAACAAGTGAAAAAAAGAACAGAAACAAAAAAGAAAGAGTAAGATATAGCAAAGATGTAGCTAATTGTAAAAATACACATATTATTTTTTGTATCCAATATAGTAGTATCCAATACTGCAGTAATTATTTTCAAGAATAACACTTGAAATTTTTCTGGTAAATAAATAACCAATTTAACCTAAATTATTTTCTATAAAACTTACATATATTTTACTTCTTTTTAGCATTTGCATCATTTTTATGACTTTTAAAATAAACATTTAAAATAAATATCCACAGGTCTATACATGCGGTAACAAAATATAAGATTTATCCCCTCTTTCCTCCCCCCATGGCTGAGGCTGAGTAATATTCCATTGTAGACCACAGTTTTTTTTTATTCAGTCATCTACTGATGGGCACTTGAGCTTCTGCCAGATCTTGGCTATTATAAATAATGCTGCAATGAGCATAGGTATGTGTATATTATTTTGTTATAGTTTTTTTTTAATATATTTTATTGATTTTTTTTCACATAGGAAGGGAGAGAGCTAGAGAATTAGAAACATCAATAAGAGAGAAACATTGATCAGTTGCTTCTTGCACACCCCCTACTGGGGATGTGCCCACAACTAAAGTATATGCTCTTGACCGGAATTGAACTTGGGACCCTGCAGTTCACAGGCCAACGCTCTATCCACTGACCCAAACTGGTGAAGGCTATTCTTTTGAATTAGAGTTTCAGTTTGCTTCTGATATATTCAAAGAAGTAGAATCACTGGGTCAGAAGGCACTGCCATTTTTAACTTTTTGAAGTAATTCCATACTGCTTTCCACAGTGGCTGCACCAATCCACATTGCCACCAGTAATCACAAGAGTTCCTTTTTCTCCATATACTTGCCAGCACTTGTTGTTTGTTGATTTATTGATGATAGCCATTCTGACAGGTGTGAAGTAATATCTCATTGAGGTTTTAATTTGCATCTCTCTGATGATTAGTAACATTGAGCATCTTTTCATTTGTCTATTGCCTATCTGTATGTCCTTTATGGAGAAGTGTCTATTTAGTCCTTTGCCCATTTCTTAATTGAATTATTTGTTTGTTTTTTTAGTGTTGAGTATTATAAGTTCCTGATGAATTTTGAATATTACGTCGTTTTCAGGTATATAGGAAAATACGTTTTTCTATTCAGTGGGTTGTCTTTTTATTTGTTGATGGTTTCCTTTGCAGTGAGAAAACTTTTTAGTTTGACATAGTCCCAATTGTTTATTTTTTATTTTGTTTCACTTGCCTGATGTGCTAATTAGAAACAAAATATTGCTACAAGAAATACCCAATATATTACTACGTATGTTTTCTTCTAGGATTTTTGTGGTTTTGAGAATAACATTTAAATCTGTAATCTATTTTGAGTTTATGCTTGTGTATGGTGTAAAAAGGTCTAGTACTTTTTGCATGTATCTGTCCATTTTTGCAACGCCATTGATTGAAAAGACTATCATTACCCCACTGTATGTTTTTGTTCTCCTTTGTCAAACATTAATTGACTATAAATACTTCAGAAATAAGCCAGTCAGGGAAGACAAGTGGTGTAAGATTTAACTTTTGTGTGGAATCTAATGAGCAAAATAAACAAACAGAGTGGAGACAGCCTCATGGATACAGAGAAAAGGCTGACAACTATCAGAAGAGAAGGAATTGGAGACTGGATGAGAAAGGTGAAGGGATTAAGCAAAGAAAAAAAAATTTAAAAAGAATTTAAAAATAAGTTAAATATCCAGATTAAAAAGCTACAACACTCTTTATAGTAAGGAACTGTTTGAATCAGAATTTATTTGGAGTCAAAACCATTTAAATTATGAAATTATAAAATTAATATGTCAATGAAATTATAAAATAATGAAATATTTGATGGGGTCGTATTACAGAGACTGGTACATGGATATATAATTCTGATAGTTAGTAAAAAAAATTAGAAAAGAATACTAAAACAACAATTGAAGACCCTGGGCAGGCAGAGAAACCAATGCTTCAGAGACATGATTGTGGTTCTGGCATCTAGTTAGAAACATCCATTCTATAAAGGAACTGAGGTACTACAATTCTATCTTAGTCAAATCCTTTATAATGTTTTTATGAATCTGCCCTCCTGCCCAAAGAAGAATCTAAAAGTAAATTTGTCATTAAAAACATCAGTATAGTATATAGATAACACCTGGACAAAATAAGACCATCTCTAAATAATACAATTGCTTATATATAAAATAATAAAAATAGGTGTCAATGAAATAAAATAGTTTGAAGGATTAGAATAACATGTAAGACTTTACAACCAGGTAAATATTGCACATCATTGTTTTAAAAAGCATTCTGTCAAAATAAAAAATAGAATGCAAAAATTAACTTAAATGCATACACCAGAGGAAACTTTAAGGTGAGCCTAAATACCCCTTGGAGTTCCTCAAACCTCTCTAAAGTAGACACTTGTTCTTATGTTCTTAAGATTTCAGATGGAACTCAAGCAGAAATTTTATTTTATTAATAAAGGAGTATGTGCTAGCTATTAAATCTTTTAAAACTTTTCCTAAAACTGCACCGAACAACTTGCACTTTTATCTCATTTGTCAGAACTTTGACAGGTGTCATTTCTATTTGTATGGTATGCAAATCCAGAAAATATATTATTCTTAAACCTGAGCAGATTTTCACTTTCTTCCCAAATTGGAGTTCTAAGATTTAGGAAAAGTGGGAGAATGGATATTGGGGGTGTTGCTGACATTTTTTTCCACCACAATTTTTGTTCAGTAAGTAGTGTGACAGGGAGCAGGGGACATGGGCTTCTCTGGCCTGTATGAAGGGAAAGGGTTGGTTTTCTAATCCTTAATCTACAGCACAATATGCAAGGAAACATAAAAGAATTCAGAGGCAGTGAGCTGTCTTAAGTCTACAAGAACAAATCCCTGTCATTCTTTACAGGAACAAAGTTAATAATATTTTACCAAAAAAAATTACAACGAACTTTAACCTCCCATACTCAGAAAAGAAAGAAATATAAAATAAAGGAGAAAGATAGATCATTATAAATAATCATAGTCAAGAAAATGTTATTGTAAAATTCAGCAAAGCAGGTAGCAATTGTAACAATCTAATTTTTTTTAAAAAAATAAACGGAATGAAAAAATTGGAATACCTACCAGTGCATTAAGTGATTAGATTAGTTTAAAAAATAATATATTTTCTTACTTTTAAAAATAGCATTTAATTTTTAGCAGCATATAACACATATCTGTGTGAATACATATTCACATTTACCTATACTATCACATACTATATACTTGGTATGTAAAGAGATACAGCACAGTTATAATCAAGTTTATTTAGTTTTGACTGAAAAAAAAATATCCTGCACACTAACTTTCCTTCCATCCAATTGATAGCATTTAAAAGTAATATATGTACTGGATATTTGTTAATTTCTTGGAACAAAAAACACTATACTGATATTATAGTTCTTTTTGTTGGCTAATATTCAATATTCTCTCACCAGTGAAGTTTTATAATTTTATTTCTTGTTTCTTATTTTTTCCATATTATATTGACCAGTTAATTTGTTCATTCACACATTGTTTTGTGTGTGACCTTTCACCTACACCAAAAATTACGTTTTTCCCTTTCTCATTTTTTCATTGAAAATTTTCGCACAACTTTTTAAAGTAGTTAACTTTCTTATTCTTACTGCAATTTGAAGTTATGTTTGTTGAACACAAATAAAAGTTCACTATTAGTTAAACATAAAAGTAAAATTATAATTTTTAGAGTATGCAAGAAATGTGAAATTCACAGCATACTAAAGAATGAGAAAAATATTAACTTCTTCTAAGGAATTCAAGAAAATTACATTCAAGGTGGTGACATAGTGTTCAGAAAGCCCGAGCAGATATTTCTCAGATAAATAAGATGAATTGACAAGGCCATTTCATGGAAAGAGTAGCTGAAACATAAATTTAGAAACTTATGAAAAGGAATGGTGGTTTTGGAGAAGTCTGGTGCTGGGAGATGTCACAAGCGATGAAACTAGAAGGGAAAACTAGGGCCAAATTTGGAAGGGCATTATGAGTCAGTTTGAACTTACATATATATGTAAACAATTGAGTAGAATCAGAAATGTTTAAGAAGACTTGCAAGAGAGAGAGAGAGTGAAGAGATCAATTGGAAAGTTACTACAAAATAATTTTAAAACCACTCTGCAATAATAGTTTGTAACTTAGATTACCAGAGATTGAAAGTGTGCTCTCTTGCTATATGCATGAAAATATGAAGAAATATGTATTTTCAAACATTGCTGATGTTATTTTGGAATGAAAAATTTCTAGGGAGGATTAATTGATATATTTTACACAAATTTCACCTGCAAATATTCTTTGATCCAATTCTACTATAAGAATTTGCCTGTAATATATATTTACAGGAATATAATGTGAAAGTTTGTCACAATATTATAATAATAAAAAATCTCACCTAAGTGTTCATCAGCAGGTTAATAGTTAAATAAAATGTGGTGCATGCATATCACCCTATATAATAAAAAGCCATTATGTTAATTGGATCTAACAGCTGGACGACAATCTGGATGAACTTCTGGACAACCATCCAGATGACTTTCTGGACAAAGCTGGGACACAAGGGCCTAGGCAGCCAGACCTGTGAGGGCCAAGGCAACTGGGGCTGTGAGGGCCGAGGCCCTTGCATGAATTTAGTGCATCAGGCCTCTAGTGAAATTGTATGCATTTAAAAAAACATGAAGAAATTCCTTTGTGGATTGATAAGATAAATACCAGGTTGCACTTAGTAAAAGAAAAATAGAGTAAGAATGTATATAGCATACTACTTATTTGTTAAAATAGAAGCAAAGAAAAAAATGAGCACTTAATTGCTACTATAAGCATAAAACAATTTTAGAAATAAAAGTGCTTGCATTTTAGAGAGAAATTGGTTAGCTAGGAGATAAGAATGAAAGGATTTTTTTTGCCAATATGCCTTTTGAATTTTGAATCGTGAATGGATAACCTATTAGCATATTTATATTTTTATTTATATTTATATTTAAGTATAAATGTCATATTTATATTTATATTTAAGTAGAAATGTCACATTTTTTCAGGTAATAAATATGGGAGCCTGAATATGGGAAATTGATAACAATAAGCCTGGAACAACGTGTCACATATGTGATTTTTAGACAGGATCAGGTCCATTTTGGGATATAATGTAGGATGTCTTAATAGAGTTCCAAAAATCTTATGTGAGATCATGCTAGAGCTATGAATACCTGACAGTGATATAGAAACCATTGACATTTAGATGCTAGTTCATGTAGCACATAGATGTTATCACAGCAGAAGTAGAGCAGGAGAAAACAAACTCTAGAAGCTTTTACAAGACAAAAAATAAATTGGTGAGGATGGAGAGAAGTTAGTGAAATAAACTAGAATAGGGTAATAATATAATTGGAGTATCAAGAAAAGAGTATCATTCTGAATTTTTAGAGAAATCAATTTAGGAGGTAAAGGTATTCAGTTGCATTCAATATTACCAGGAATGTGTACTCAATAAAGTTCCATTTCACTAAGAATCATTTACACTGTACTATGTGCAAGGCCATTTATTGGGTACTCCCCACACACTATAATTCTCTTGTTCTTATAAGTTTTGCATAATTCAAAGTATATAGAAAGTGATTTTATAAATTTTAAATAAACAAGAAGAAGTAATAAGAATTTTAAATAGATCTTAGTGTTTTCTATGCAGTCAGCTCTAAGAAATGCATTAGAGAGATACAAAGAACAGGTATTGAGAAAGTATTGTTTTCAGAAAAGTCTGGAGTCAGTCTAAGAGGAAAGAGGATTATGGCAACATGTTGTCAAAGGATTAAATGGAGTGCTAGGTGAAGAAAGAAAGTGCTACTTATGAAGAATCAAGAAAGTCAAAGGAAGACATGAACATGAGAAATTTAATTATACTATACTGTAAAGAGCAAGTAAAAAGAGACGTACTGACAAGAAATTAAGAGATTTAACGGTAGAAAAAGTGAAGTTTTGAAGGAAAGCCCAAGAATGCTTATGGTTAGCATTGAAAGAAAGATATCTATATATTTTTTTCTGATATTATATAGTAGACTAGAGGCCCAGTGCCTGGTTAGGGTCTCTAGTGCCTGCTTGGCCAGGTACTCCCTCCCTTCCCCCAGCTGACCCTGCCCCCAGGTCCAACTCCTGGACAACTCCTGGTCAAGGGGACAATTTGCATACTATACTTTATTATATAGAACTAGAGGCCTGGTGCACAAAATTCATAAATGAAGGTTAGGGGGTTGCCCCCCAGCCCAGCCTGCACCCTTTCTAATCTGGGACCCCTCAAGAGATGTTAGACTGCCCGTTTAGGCCCGATCCTACCTGGATATCGGCAGTCTGATATCCCTTTCACAAGCTAGGACTGCTGGTTCCCAACTGCTCCTCTGTCTGCCTTCCTGATTGCCCCTACTGCTTCTGCCTGCCAGCCTGATCACCCCCTAACCACTCCCCTGCCAGACTGATTTATATCTAACTCTCCCCTGACTGTCTGTGTGCCCCTAAATGCCCTTGCCTGCAGGCCTGGTCACCCCTAACTGCCCTCCCCTGCATGCTTGATAGCCCACAACTGCCCTCCCTTGCAGGCCTGGTCCCTCCTAACTGCCCTCCCCTGCTGGCTATCTTGTGGTGGCCATCTTGAGTCCACGTGGGGGCAGCCATCTTGACCACATAGGGGAAGCCATCTTGTGTGTTGGAGTGATGGTCAATCTGCATATTACTCTTTTATTGAATAGGATAGAGGCCTGGTGCATGGGTAAGGGCTGGCTTGTTTGCCCTGAAGGGTGTCCCAGATCAGGGTGGGGGTTCCCTTGGGGCATTGGGCAGCCTGAGCGAGGGGCCTGTGATGGTTTTCAGGTCAGCCACACACCTCCAGCAATTATCTTTTATAATAGAAACTTTGTAGCCGTGAGCACAGGCCAAGGCAGGCCAGGGCTGTGGAAGCTTGGCTTCCTCCATCTCTAAAGACAACTCAAGCCTCCTGCTCTCTCCAGCTCTATGGCTGCTGCCATCTTTGTTGGGATTTATTTATATTCTATAATTGAAACTTTATAGACTGGAGTGGAGGCCTGGCCTGGCTAGGGTGTGCGGAAAGCTTCACTTCCTCCATTGCTGGGGAAACCCAACCCTCCTGTTCATTCTGTGGCTGCAGCCATTTGGTTGGGTTAATTTGCATACTCACTCCTGATCTGCTAATGGGAGTGGCTTTTAGTATAGCAGAGTGATGGTTAATTTTCATATTACTGTTTTATTCGATAGGATGAGAGCATGGGTAGACATAAAATTTTATTTGGGTTGAGAGGGATAAGGGGGATAGTATATAGTATATATATATGTATAGGCGCAACCATATGTTTTTTAGATGATGTGTTTTTATTATAGTTTTTTGAAGATTTACATACTGTAGGCACTTAAGATTCAGTTAAATTAAATATAATGGTAAAGAAAAGATGGATCTAGAAACTTGAAGAAAAATGGTAGAAATGAAATACAGTAGGAACTCCATAAAAAATTTACTTAACAGCTAACTTAGTTCAATTGAATCTATATGAATTAGTGCTAATATTTTTCTAGGGTGTACATATTCTACATATACAAACCCCCAATATTAATAACATATATATTTTAAGTGTTTTCATCATTAATTGTGGTGCTGGTCTTATAAAATTAAAGCACATAAACTCTCTGGGCCTTAGCTTTTTTGGTTGTTATTTTTTTAATATACTTGTATTGATTTCAGAGAGGAAGGGAGAGGGAGAGAGAGAGAGAAACATCGATGATGAGAATCATTGATAAGCTACCTCCTGCATGATCCATACTGGGGATTGAGCCTTCATGTGCCCTGACTTAATACAGAACAGTGACTTCCTGGTTCATAAGTCAAGGCTTAACCATTGAGTTATACCAGTTGGGCTGCCTCAGTTTTAGTATAATAACAGAATAAGGTAATGATAACTTATCTCCATCCATCATTTCGCTATTCTATTTTCAAGCTGTTTGAGTATTATTAGATATTCACAATGAAGTGTACAGTAGCATGACATTTGCACATCAAAAGGTATTTTCAATTTTTTTTTCTTGTAGCCTATGATCACTTTTATTTATTTTTTATGTGAACATGAGGTGGTTATGTAGTTATCTGAGAGAATTATGGTCTTCAATGAAGAAAAACAAAACACAAAGATCCCTTTTCATTTGTGTATTTCCATCATATCATATATCAGATGAGACAGAGGGTTAAGTGTTATTATACAGCAACAAGAATAATTATAGTTATTTTTTGCTGTAGAAAATGGAGTTATAAAGGAAAGGAAAGATAGTATGTAGTTTATCCTGTGATACTAGTGAGCATGACTGTGGGATTCTCTCTAGAGAGCTGTTATTAGATAAGGGGAACATTAGCTTCCCTTTCGTAATGTCTTTGTGTGTCTGGTGAATGCCAGCAGTAGGAACTTGCAGGTTATTTGAAACTTCTGTGGTAGGAAAGAGATAATACACACTTCAAGTGCTCTCCACCGGGTTATGAGATACACAGAAACATACCTTTGTGTCAAGAAACATCACTTTATTTTCTGTATTTCTATATTTGTCACTTTACTGTGGAATCACATAAAACCAGAGGAATTGTAAAGCTATGAGTTTCAAGCTCTCTTTATTTCTTTGAGCTTAGTATTTATTATTTGCCTAAGACTTTCAGTCATTTCAAGACAAGGTCTACTAGGCTCTGTATACTGTCATTTACAATTAAATTTCTCCTGTCTTATTAGCCATTTTATGCCCTACTTTCTTTTGCATTTGGCTAGTGATATCAAAGTGCATTAATGCTTCATATAAAACAAAATATCCTGAAGAATCTCATAGTAATGTTAATATTTGGAGCCAGTCTATGAAAATGGTTAACTGCCCATTACTGTATTCATTTTAAGAAATTTCAACAATTATACATCAAGGTTTTATGTTTCTGCCTCATTTACTCAATTCATAAGAAGTAGCTTTTATTTAAAGCTATTGCTTTTGTTCTTTCCTTCAGACTTAATATCTTTTTAAAAACTCTATAGCAACATTTTCTTTCTTTTTCTAATAAAAAATGTTCTTATTTATGAACAAAAAGAAATAATCTTTTTGTTGTTGTTTTTTAAAATACTGTTATTGGGGAGAAAAATGGCGGCGGAGTAAACAGACGCACCTGGAGCTTTGTCGCTGGGCAGAGGGAGAGAGAGCGGCTGGGAGTCGCACTGGGAGTGATTGGAGGCAAGTTGGGAGCCAGTTATCCTCCAGGAGAAGGCGGGGAACTGCTGGACGGGGCTCTCCCAGCCGGGCAGCCCCACTGCAAAGGGTTTTTGCCTGCCC
>PVJN01020525.1:0-35875 GCA_004026805.1 Lasiurus borealis
GGGGAGGGGGGGACAAGAGGCCTCGGAGGGGAAGGGAACTCAGCTGGAAGGCGAGGAGGGTCAGGAGCTCCAGGACGGTCGCTAACAAGTTGCAAGCGTGTCCCGTAAGTGTGAACCCTTTAGAAACAGAGGAGGAGGAGGAGGAAGGGCCTGGAGGGAGAGGGGAAAAGAGGTGGGATCTCTGAATTACAGAGAGGGGAAGCCAGACACTAGGTGGGAAGGAAGGGCTCTTTCGGGGGGAGTTTGCCCGAGGCAGGAACACAACAGAAACCCGTGCACACACACTCACAACAGGGGCCGGTGCCCCCTTTACCCGCATCCACACCAGCCGCGGTTCCTAGAGGGGCCAGTCGTACACTCGGGGCGCGACAGAACCGGGACGCGGATGCGAGTGAGAGGGAGGACGGAGGAGGGTTCTCCCATCCAGGGGACAAGACCCGGTCCCAGATGCAACCCCGGGGAGGTGTCCCGGGCGGGGGAGGCGTCATTGGGGCTGGGGTTGGGAGTGTCAGCGAAGTGGGGGCGGGACATTTTGGGGTGTGTGTGTGTTGGGGGGGACGATCCTTAGGAACCAGGGGTGGTGGAGGCAGCGCTGGGGTCCGCCCCCCCCCCAAAAAAAAAGAGAAGCTGATGACGGCACGGCCCCGGCCCCGCCGGTCGTACCCTCCAAGGTGATGGTGTCCAGCTCTCGCTGCGAGTGCTCAGCCGCCGCCGCCGTCTTCCCGTCACCCTCCCCGGGGGGCCCGCTCCCCGCCGTCGCCTCCTCTTTCATCTCCACATCCTGCGGGGCCGGGGGCACCGGCGGTTCCTGCTCCCCTCCGCCCGGCGGCGGCTTCGCCTTGTCCGCGCCGCGGCGCCGCGCGGAGCCCTCCTGCTTCATGGCACACGGGGTCGCGGCCTAGTCCGGGGGCGGGGGGACTGAGGCCGGGGCCTCGCGTGGATCCTCGCCGCAGGAGGATCGGGACCGAGCCGGGCCTTGCACGCGAGCGCGGGATCGCGACGGGCCGCACGATGACGGAGCAGCAGCAGCAAACCCTTTCCCACCGCGGGGCCTGCTGGGAAGCGCCAGGCCCGCGGGGCCGAGGGCCGAGTCGACGAAGGGGAGAGGAATCGACAGCCGAGTGCACGATGGGGGCGGGGCTCCGGTGGCGGAGAGGGGCGGGGCCTGCTTGGGTTTGCGGCGCCTGCTCTGCAGGACAGTGTTTACAGGTGGATTTTCTCCGCTCTTCCTCCCCGGGTGCATTTCTGCGCTTGTCCACCAGAGGTCCCCACAGGCTCCCAACTCACTGGGTTGGCGTAGGACCTGTGGGAGCGCGGGGCGTGATGACGTCACGAGCAGCCGGGCGGTTTCTGCCCAAATTCTCTCTATTTACCCGCGGCTGAGTCGCCTTCCCTGATCCGCGAGGCGCACCTTCAACGGCTGCCCGGTGCGTCCCGCGCGAGGCAAGAAAAGCTGCCAAAGAGGGATGGGGAGCTAGGCTGTTGGGCTTAAAATAAAACGGATCTATGGGATCCAGCCTTCCTTATCAGGTTTTCAGCTGAGAAGAAGGCATGCAAATCTCTGCAGCCTGCGGAGGTAGATAGGGGTAGAGCGCCTTTGCGTGCAATTACTGCAGTTTAATAAAGTGTAGGGGTTCCACCCTGTATGGCCCGGGGCTAGCGCCTTGGGTGCGCCATGGCAACGCGGAGCTGCAGAAGGCAGTCTGCTGGGAGCTGTGCTCCCTGCCGCGTGTGTGGTTAAAGGAAAGAGGCTGGAGGATTCAGGGAGTCCTTTATGGGCATCCAGACAGAGACACTGTAGTAAAATAGGGACCAGAATATGTAATAATGTACTACAGAGAGCCGGAGACTCCCCCAGGGGAAGGGAATTGGATCAGAAGCCCTGTCCAATTCTTTTACAAAGGAATCGCCCAGTGATTCTGCAGGAGGTGGATACGTATTCTAATTTCCTAAGTCAAAACAAGCACTTCCCGCTTGGAACTCTTATCTCTTCCATAAATGGAAGTCCTAAGTTTAGATCAGGTCAGACCTCACAAGAGAGTCGAGTTGTCTTGTAAGGTCCTAGAAGACAGAGAATATGTTTTCACTATCGCCTCCTTTAAATTTATGTATATAGAAAAAATTCTTTAATTTTTTTTAAAGTATTGGTTGATTTTAGAGAGAGGAAGGAGGAAGAGAAACATCGATTTGTTGTTCCACTCATTTATGCATTTACTAGTGACCTGGTGCACAGATTTGTGCACATTGAAAGGAAATTAATTAGCAGGTGGCCGGCAAGGTGGGACTGGGCGAGAGGGGCTGGACACGCCCTGGAGCCAACTTCCTGGGTCTCTCCCCAGTGTCTGCAGAATGAGTGGGGTCCCTCTGGCAGGTAGGGTCCCTCTAGCAGGAGGGGTCCCTCAGCCTGGCCTGTGGGGATAGTGCGAAACTGGCCCTCGGACATATCCCAAGGGATCCTAGAGTGCAAGAGGACACTCTGCAAACTTGCTGTTGTACAGGGTGTGGAATGCAAACCTAAGAGTTCAGTAAACCAGATTTGGGGCGACAGTGTCAAGTCACTGCAGTTTGGCAGCTCCTGCATTGAGCATCTGCCCCCTGGTGGTCAGTATACATCATGGTGACCAGTCAGATGGTGGGAGGGACACTTAGCATATTAGCCTTTTATATAATAGACTAGAGGCCCAGTGCACGAAATTTGTGCATGGGTATAGTCTCTAGGCCTGGCTGGCAATCAGGCGGGATGCTGCTGGCACTGGCCTTAGCTCTCTTGGGGCCTACAGGCTGGGGGCAGCTCCTGCGTTGAGCATCTGCCCCCTGGTGGTCAGTGTATGTCATAGCAACTGGTCAACCGGTCAACTGTCTGCCCCCCGGGTGGTCAGTACATGTCATAGAGAGCAGTTGAGCAGCCTTAGCATATCATTTGCATATTATGCTTTGATTGGTTGAAAGGATGACCAGATGACCAGTCACTTAGCATATTAGGCTTTTATTATATAGGATTGGTTGATTCTTGTATGTGCCCTGACCAAGGATCAAACCTGCAACCTTGGCGTGTCCAGACAATGCTCTAACCAACTGAGCTCTCTGACCAGGGTTTTACCCACCCTTTTCATACTATTGTGCCGAGTAGCTCAGGCACCAAACAGCCACTTGCTAAGTGGGAAAACGTGTGCTCCAGTTTTAAGGAACACGCCTTGACCAATCCTTCCCTAACCATCTCCCTTTCCCGCAGGGCTCGGGAATGGATAACAGGACTTTTGAGTCATCACTGGAAAAAAACTCATGAAAGCCTCTTCATAACGCCATACCTGTAACCGAAGGTGGGCGAGAATGGCCAAGGAAGAAAACAAGGTGAGCTTCGTCGTTCATCTTTACGAAGTTACCCTTCTGGATAGTTAGGGTGTTAGCTCACCTCTTTATTACGCTTACATCATAAGATTAGAACAATCGAGTCAGCAGATAACTACTCAGTATGTCCTTGAGCAATGGATGAGGCCTTAGAACACGCTCCAGAACGGGGGAGGATGGCTGAGCACAAAGTCTTTGTGAGTTGGTCATGAATTCTTGGTGAGTGAGGGAACTGATCAAGGCAAGGGGTGACTAAGAAGGGGAAGAGTTTGATTCCTGGGGCCAAAAACCTGGGGGAAATTACCCATAAAACTATTTTAAAAGGGGTTGATGAAAGATATTAAAATCAAGTTTTAGGCAGAGGAGGATGGTATGAATCTAGCAGTTTTATGAGATTGTAATAGCCATGTTAGCAGGTCACTAGGCAAGTCTACCCATATCGCTTCCTCCTACAACCACCCTGAACTGAGAGCAGAAGAGGAAAAGGTGAAATCAGAAGATAATAGCACAATTTCTTTTTTAAAAAGTTGTTGGTTAATATGTATATATATTGATTTCAGAGAGGAAAGGAGAGGGAGAGGAATAGAGAAACATCAATGATGAGAGGGAATCATTGATTAGCTGCTTCCTGGATGCTCCCCACTGGGCATGTGCCTTGACCAGGAATCAAACCTCAACCTTCTGGTTCATAGGTCAATGCTCAACCACTGAGCCACACTGGCCAGGCAGGTATCTTTTTTAATCACCTATTTGCATTTTAAAATTATTTATTCATTTGTTTGTTTTTAGAGAGAGGGAGAGAGAGAGAGAGAGAGAGAGAGAGAGAGAAACATTGATTTGTTTTTCATTTCATTGGTTGCTTGATTCTTGTATGTGCCCTGCCTAGGGATTGAACCTACAACCTTGGCATATTGGAACAATGCTCTAACCAACTGAGCTACCTGGCCAGGGTCTATCTGCATTTTTATCCAATAAACTTGAAAGTTGTCTTACTCTTGTTTGGGGTTTGCACAATGTACCTCTAGGTTTTTGCCTTTCCTAGTCCCTTAAGCCAAGTCCAGAGACTCCTCTGTGAAGACAAGCTGCTTTGATGATATCTCACTTCAGAGTCTAGATTCCACATTCTGTGTCCTCATAGTTCTTCTCTGAGTACTTCCCAGCTGGCCTGAGGACAGAGTCATCGCAGTCATGCACACATGATCTATATGTAGTATGACAATGTCTATTTCCTTTTCTGGCACAGGTTAAGAATTTCCTTATGACAGATTCTTTAAAGAAAACACCAAAGACATTTCATCCGAAGTAAAATATTTTCCATTAATTCCAAACTTGATTTTTTTTTTAAAAGCACAAGATGGAAGGATTGGGGTAGAAAATGAATTAATTTCTTTTTTGCTGAAACGGTTCATAATTTTTAAAATGTGAGTGTTCCCACTCTCAGAGGGCTTAAGAAGCGGATGGGCTTAGCGGGTAGCAGAGCTACAGATGCAGGAGGAGATAGAGAGTTGGTCAAGTGGAAATGGGTTATCTTGGGGGATCAGCTAGGGTTTTCATCATCCTTGGCCTGGTGGCTATGAAATGCCCTTGAACGTGAAGCACATAGCGCCGTGAGGTGGGGGAGGCATTAGGGAAGCAAGAAGCAGAGGGAGAAGGCAAGTTAGGAGGCCTTGGTCAGCAGCTGCAGGAAGGAGAGGCCAGCGTAAAGGGCACACAGGTGGGGGAGGTTGTCTGGGTCCCATGTGTACTGGGGGCCGGATCGCTGCACCTCCAGGCCGCTCAGCCCCACCAGGGCCTCTGTGAGGATCAGTTCCTCTTCCCCCAGCGAGGCGAGCAGGTCAGACCGCAGGGGGAAAACCTCCTCTTTGTCATGGAGGAAATTCTGCTCCAGGGTGCTCTCCACCTGGAAGGAACAGAAACAGCGTGAAAAGAAAGAACTGGAAACTGTTTCCTTTCTCCTAACTCATAAAAAGCACAGATGCCTACCTTTCTCTCATTATAACTCCTCTCATTACATTACATTACAACTCCACCTGGGCCTTTTTTTTTTAACATTGATTTTAGAGAGAGAGAGAAACATCGATTGAAGTGCCCTGACCTCTATGTGCCATGATCGGGGATCAAACCCGCCACCTTTTGCTGTGTGGGACGATGCTCCAACCAACTGAGCCACACTGGCCAGGCCCCCTCTGGACCTTCTAACAACCCTGTACAGAGAGGGCAGCTCATTTGCTTTTAGCCCCGTTTTACTCAGAGACATTAACAGAGGAGTTCACATCACTCGGCTAGACTAAGCAAAACCAGAGTGTTCTCTCTCTCCTCTCCCACGATCAGGCTGAAAAACCCAGATAACCACCCAGGTATCTACTCTTCTCTCTCTAGTTATAAAACAGCAAAAAAAGGAATAAATGAGAGAAATAAGAAGCGGTCTGAGGCCCTGGGATGGTTCCGTCAGAGGAGGCGTTTGTCTCTCTTGCCCAGTTCCGGCTGACTCCCTGCCCCGCTCTCCCAGGGACCTGCGGCGATTCTCACAAGTTTCAGCTGCACAGGCAGGATCTTTCTCTCCACGGATTTCACCAGCAGCTTCTGTTGGGCTTCACTTAACTCTGAGGAAAAAGCAGAGACAGAGACGCGTGTGGTTGGTGCACAGGGAACTGCAGGCTCCATGTGGGTACAGGCCCAGCCTTTCACATTCATTCATCCAGCCAGCCCCGGGCCAGGCACCTCTGCCGAGTGTGTCTGGTCAGAACGTACTCCCTTCGCTCTAGGAACTTGCAGTTTAGTGGGAAAACAAAGGAGCGTGTGGATAGAGGCCACAGGGTTAGGGGAGCCAGAGCGGAGGGGTCTACTCTGGTCTTGGCATTTGATGGCAGACTTCTTTAAAAAAAAAAAAATTGATTTTTTTAAAGAGAGGAAAGGAAGGGATAGAGAGTTAGAAACATCGATGAGAGAGCAACATCGATCAGCCGCCTTCTGCACACTCCCTACAGGGTATGTGCCTGTAACCAAGATCAGCCACCTCCTGCACACTCCCTACTGGGGATGTGCCTGCAACTAAGATACATGCCCTTGACCGGAATCGAACCTGGGACCCTTGAGTCCGCAGGCCTACGCTCTATCCACTGAGCCAACCCGGTTAGGGCAATGGCAGACTTCTTCAGAGAGCAAACGGCTCAGCTTATACCTAAAGGAGCAGAGAATTCTTTTAAGTGGGGCAATGTTTCCTGCAGAGCGAAGAGGGGAATCCAGGGGGCAAGATCAGCGGATGTTACTTATGAAATGAAAGCTAGCAAATATCGATAACGTGTGACACGATTAGCTGTGTGTTATCCCAACCCCTGTTTGCAAGACCAGGCCATCTCCTCAGTCTCTCCAAGGTGACAAGTGCATCCTTAGGCACGAGACCAGTTTTTTAAAATGTAGATATAAGCTACTTAATTGTGCTGTGATTTGCCTGGCATGCATTCAGTTACTCATTCATTCATTCATTCATTCGAACATTTGGAAATTCACTCAGTGATTCATTCCTATCACCACCAGGGTGTCTGCACGAAAGCCTCGTTCCTTCCTTACCTGTGAGGGCTCCAAGGAAGTAGAGGATGGCGCCCATGACCTCCTTGGATACGAGGACATCTTTCGGGAGTGCCTCCAGCGTCACTTCGTGTCCTTTGTCCAGAGCCCCTTCAAGCTGCGAGGAAAGGTGGGTGACTAAGGTAACACGAGGAAGGGGCCCAGCCTGGTGTCTGGCGCCTAACCCCTTGACATGTGTCAACCTCCTCTGATTTCCAGATTTCTTTTTCCAGGTATCGAGTCCTGGAAATATTGGACTTGGGGGTTCCTTGGTGTCCTGGAAAGGAAAGTTCCAGCCCCCTTCCAAGAGGGGGCCCTGCTGGCCCACTGCCTCCCCTGGCCATCGGGAAGGACACTGCACTCTTTGTCCTTCTCCGGAGGCACCAGCGCAGCCTGGGGCACTGGGCCAGCTTGGGGAAGGCATCCGCCGTCAAGTCCCCTGGCTCCTGATCACCTTCTGCCAGTGTCAGATCCCCAATCCCTCCCCCTCCCCACCCCCAAAAGCTGCAGCGGCACCAAAAACCTTCTTTCTCCCAACCTACCCCTTCCCCACCTTCCCCGGGGACCTCACCGTGAGCTCCAGGTCTTGTAGCTCCTTCTTCTTTCCTAGAAGTTTGCTGAGGGCCGTGAACAAGGAGCGCTGTCCCACGTGACTCAGCTTCTCCACCTCTTGGGCCTCTTGTTGAATCTCTTCTTTGAGCGTCTTGAAGTCCTCATGTATCTCCCCTGTGGGGACAGTCAACGTGGCAAACAGGTGGCTCTCCATCTTTCCCAGGTCCCCATGCTCTGCTCCCAGCTTTAGCCTGGCCTCTCTTTTTTTCTTGATCAAGCGATGCAACTGTGAAGTTCTCCATCAGCCCTGACTTGAGATGCGTATTGGCAGGGAGGCGGTTAGGGGTGCGTGTTGGCAGGGAGGCAGTTAGGGGTGCGTGTTGGCAGGGAGGCAGTTAGAGGTGAGGAGGGGCCCAGGGCCCACAGTACCATCCAAGCCGAAGCCATTCTCCCTGAGCTCCCAGGCCCCACCAGCGACCAGCAGACACGTGACTCCCCTTTCCCTAAGACTGGCTAAGAGTAGAGAAGCGAGGTCTCTCTCCCCTTCTCCCGAGTTAGTTGGCAAAGAAGAATGACTGGTGACGGAGTGCAGGCCAAGCTGGGACTGCTCCAGAGACCCGTGGGTGGGTCTGTAGGCGGGGATGTGGGGGGGTCAGGGTTGACTCGAACCTTGGCCTGACCCCGTAGGGACCTGGCACCCTAGGAGAATGTCCAGCTGCTTTGGAGAGATTGGCTTCTGGGCAGTGGCGCCAGTCCCCACGGCCTGGGATCCAGCACTTGTCTGCCCCTCCCTCCGCCCCTATGCTTCTCCCGCACCAACGTCTGGGGAGAAACTCACAAAATTCCTTACCGACATCAGATGCCTGGATGACTGAAAGAAAAGAAAAGACAAAAAAACAATGATAAGAATGTAATCCGCCCCAACAGTAGCCATACCCAGGCGATGAAACATTCAATGGGGGAAGGGGGGTTAGGATACCCAGCCAGGTGATGAGGTTTAATGGGGGCGGGGAGGGAGTTAGGATACCAGCCAGTTTAAGGCTACCCTTGTCCCATTTGTGGGAGGCAGACCGGGTCAGAAGGAAAGCTAAGGCAAGGGGAAAATGGCACCTGCATTGAGCTGTCAACACTGTGACTCAGCTGCTTCCGCCCCAGGTGCTGGGCGGTGGGTGGAGCTGCAGAGGCGTCTGCCACAGGTTAGAGCTACTCAGCCTTCGAGGACAGCAGTCCAGTCTGAGGCATCCGCCCAGCTGGGCATCTCATACAGAGACCTCCCCTTCCCACTGCTGGTCCCTACACTGCTGGCATTTCTGCCATGTTTCAGGAACGATTTTTGGCTGAGATCTGCTCTGCCATACTACCTGTCAGGCCGGTGGAGGAGGTCATAAAACAACGCTAACTGGAGTTTTAAAATTCGGAGTCAAAAAAGTTACAGTGAGATGGCAGGAAACACTTACGGATGAGCTTCTCCTCTTCTGACTTTCCTGAAGACAGAAACAAGGCACGTGTGTCAGCATAACACCCACTCATGCCTTTAATCTAGAGCAGTTGTCAAGGCAGCTTTATCAGTGATCGTTATGAAAACACACAGAGCTGGCCAGCATGGCTCCATGGTTGAGTGTCAACCTTGAACCAGGAGGTCACAGTTCAATTCCCGGTCAGGGGGTATGCCCCAACGGTCAGGGCATATGCCCGGGTTGTGGGCTCAATCCCCAGTTGGGGGTGTGCAGGAGGCAGCCCATCAATGGTTCTCTCTCATCATTGATGTTTCTATATCCCTTTCCCTCTCCTTTCCTCTCTGAAATCAATAAAAATATATATTTAAAAATATCCCCCCCACACGTGGAGACTATGTTAGCTCATCTGCCCACAATTTGAGAACACACACTATCTCCATGTCTTATTTTTGCTTCCCGTTGTGCCTTTCAGTCTCTTCCTGTCTCACTGTCCCTTTTGGGTGGTGTTCATAGGCCTTGATCTGTCTTTCCGAGCGATCAGAAGAGATATTTTTGTTTTGGAAAACAAAACCAGGGACTCCTTGGCAGGGGGGATCGTGGTGTGTGTGTGTGCTCTTAAAGGGCACAGTCTTGAGCAGATAATGTCAGGGGCAGGGCAGAAGATGTGGGGAGCCAGGAAGCAGTCTCACTTACCTGCAGGAGGGAAGGTTTGCATGTTATCATTGCAGATATGTGGAATCTCTGTAAGGAGCAGGAGAGAGAAGAGCAGGAAATTTAACCAGCTGCCCCGTCTTTCTTTCTCTAGTCTCACGTCTATGGGCTCTCGCGGGGGCTGGGACCCTGCCCTCCAATGCCTCGCTGCATTTTGGCTCCTCCTCTCTTGCCAGAAGGAATCCTTTTTCCTCTGTAAATCCTTCCCTGCGACAACAGTATTCTCTCCCTTGAGTACTGGTTTCTGGGTCTGTTTCCTCCACTGGCCACAGACTCCGTGAAGCTGATTGCTCCCAGCTCCCTGTCCCCCGAAGCTAACGCAGCGCCTAGCACACAGGAGATGCTCAGAACGGGGGGTTCCTTCACTCTCTCTCCAGGGGAGCCCCTGCTGTTCTAGTCCTTGAAGTTCACCACACAACACCCTCGTTGACTAATTCCCTGACATCGCCACGAGAGGGGACCAGGATGTCTTAGTGTTGGTGCAGGTGATTCTTGTCTTGTCTTGAGGGGAGAACACGCTGGTGTCTACTCACCCCATTCGTTTTCCCCTTTGACCATCAGCTGTCTCACTCGGAAGGCCAGGATGCAGCCCTTGGGGATGGTTACCGCCTCCTTGTGGTTGATGGATCCCTAGGAGGAGACAGTGAGGATTGGTGAATATGCAGAGATCCTAAGGAACGAGACATTGGAAGTGGGGGGTTAGGGTGCAAGTGAAGGGCCAGTCTGAGGGCCTTTGGGGAGATAAGAAGTTGGGAACCCTTCAATGGTGTCCCTGATGGCCTTTCTGCCTGGTCCAGACTCCGTGGAGTGGAATTCACAGCTCTTCTGCTCATTTCCACAGGCCGTCCCACTAACGACCTGTATCTCTCTTTCCAGCTCAGACACAAGAAGGAACTGGGCAGACCTGTGCATCCCACCTTCCACCCAGCCTCGGTTCCTTCTTCCTCTCTGCAATCTGTCCCTTGCTCACCTCCTTCAAGAAACCTTCCATGACTAACTCCTACTCCCAGTTCCAACTCATCCCTTGACTATTTATACAGAATAGACAGAGGTATGCAGAACATCACTTATTTACATTGACTTTTCCAACCTCTACGTGACAAACTCCATGAGACAGAACTTTCTGAGAACAAGGATGTCTCTCCTGTCGTGGGGAATACCACGACTGCGAGTTTCCCCTTCTCTGAGAGATCCCTGTGTCGTGTGGCGCATTTGTGTCTGGCCACAGGGGACTGGATCTTGAAGAGCAGGGAGAAAGAATGCGTCCTTGAGAGTGTCCTGGATGGGCACTGATGGGGCAAAGTCAATGCGGCTTCTGTGGAGAGGCTGAATGCAAGTGTGTGTGTGTGTGTGTGTGTGTGTGTGAGAGAGAGAGAGAGAGAGAGAGAGAGAGAGAGAGAACCAAACCTGTAGCCCCAATGGCGCGAAGAAAGGCAGGGAGAAGACACCCTCTGCCTTGCCGGCTCTCTCCAGAGTGACCTCCTGCACGGTCTCCACCACCTCCATCACCACATACAGGTTCTCCCCTCGGTCTCGCATCTCTTTCAGGAACGGGTGTTCTGCGGACAGCTTCCTGTGGCGGGAGGAACATCAGGGAATCGCCCGGAGCGTCTCCCCGGCCGGGCCCTGGCCTCCCCCTTTCTCCTGTCATTCCCAGGCGCTAGGCCCAGCGGTGTCAGGGGAAGAGCGGGGACTCGGAGGAAAGACCGAGGCTGAAACCCAGCAAGGCAGCTCCTCTGCCTCAGTGGCCTCAGCTATAAGGTGAGGGTAAGGACACTAGCTCCAGGGTGCTGGGAGGGAGACCGGGCCCCCCTCTGGCCCAGCACAGAGCCTCGTGGCTGCTTCTTTCTCTCTTTTCCCTTGGCCCTGGGGTGGACTCCCCCCCCTCCACCCGCCCCCTGTTCTTAGCTCAGCATCTCTGCTAGGGGCCTTCTCTCCATCTCTGATCCTCTCTCTGGCTGTTAAAGCCAGTTTCCCTCTCTACTTGCCCACGTACATAAACATGTCCTTTGCTGAGACTGGTTTGGCGTGGATAGAGCGTCGGCCTGCGGACTGAAATGTCCCGGGTTCGATTCCGGTCAAGGGCATGTACCTGGGTTGCAGGCACATCCCCAGTGGGAGGTGTGCAGGAGGCAGCTGATCGATGTCTATCTCTCATCGATGTTTCTAACTCTCTATCCCTCTCCCTTCCTCTCTGTAAAAAAAATCAATAAAAATATATAAAAAATAGATTTCATTCTCAGTTCTCTGCTCTCTGAACTCCCACCCCATTCCTATAGTTTTAACCTTTATGTGGCTGACCGCCACATATGTATTTATCTCTTGACCTCTCCTGAACTCCAGACCCTCATTTTCAAATACCTTTAACATAAAAAAAAGAGGTCTTGTTGACATATAACACTGTACTAGTTTTAGCTGTACAACATAATGATTTGGTATATGTATACATTGAGAAGTGATTACCACAATGAGTTTAGTTAACAGCCATCACCACACATAATTACACATATTTTTTTTCTTGGGATGAGAACTCTTTTACAATCTTCTCTCTCTAGCAACTTTCAGATATAGAACACAGTGTGGTTAACTATCATCACTTGTCACTCCACGTACCTGTTGAGCACTCTCACCTGTATTCTCAGCAGAGACATGAACTCAAGACATCCAAAAGGAGCTCACAGTCTCTCTCTCCAAATATGCTTCTAGACTCGGTCTTCCTGTCTTTATTAATGTCATTAGTTGAGTCAAATATCAAAGTCATCTTGGGGCTTTATTATTCAATAAAAATTATATATATACTTAAAGTGTACAGCACGTTTTGATATACACAGGGAAATGGTTATTATAGTGAAGCTAATCAACATGTCCTTCTCACAGTTAACATCTCTGTGTGTGGTAAGAGCACCTGCGATCTACTTTTAGCAAATTTCCAGGCTACAATATAGAATTATTATTTTAAAAAATATATACATTTTATTGATTTTTACAGAGAGGAAGGGAGAGGGCTAGAGAGTTAGAAACATCCATGAGAGAGAAACCTCGATCAGCTGCTTCTTGCAAGCCCCCTACTGGGGGTGTGCCCACAACCAAGGTACATGCCCTTGACCGGAACCAAACATGGGACCCTTCAGTCCCCAGGCCGACGCTCTATCCACTGAGTCAAACCGGTCAGGGCTATGATATAGAATTATTAATGATAGTCCTCACACAGTACATTAGATCCATATTAGCATCGTCTTTGACAAAACCCACTCCCTTACCCTGGAGTCGGTTGGCAGGTCCAGGCCATTCTGCTGCCCCAGAGGCCTCGCACCCATTCCTCCTCTTTGTTCTCACTGCTTTCCCAGCTCAGCTCCCCAGTTTGCATCTCTGATGGACAGTGGAACCGCGTCTCGCCTGGTCTGCCTGCTTCAACTGCTTCAAAGCCCTGCCTCTTGTGCACTGACTGACACTCTTCCTCCGTCTGGTTAGACGGTTCATATCATACCTCAGAGCATCACCAGGTCCCTCTGGTGCCCATAGAATAGCTGCATGTCCTTGAGCGGGCGCCTGGTTCTCGCATGTTCTGGCCTCACCCTCATCTCCCTTTGCTCCACTCAGACCTCTTCATGGTCCCTATACGTCTGGCGTTGCACTTAGGAACGCCATATAAATTTTACTGGATGATTTCTCAAGTCCTTCCTTCCTGCCTCCTTCCCCTTCACCTGCTTCTTTCAACCGCTACTTAACTACTTAAAGGTCAGTTCCCTTTCAAACCAAACATCTGAGGTGCCCAGCATTAGCATGGCACCTGCCACGCCCCTTGTGCTGCTGAGGCAGCAACCCCAAGGGCTGCCCTGTGGGGGGGGGGTGCCCAGGCCTGAGGTCATTGATGAGAGCAGAATGCTGGCTCCGGCTGCAGTGGGCAGCAGGTAAGAACCTTTTTTTTAAAAAAAAAAATAAATATTTTATTGACTTTTTACAGAGAGGAAGGGAGAGAGATAGAAAGTCAAAAACATCGATGAGAGAGAGACATCAATCAGCTGCCTCCTGCACGCCCCACAGTGGAGATGTGCCTGCAAGCAAGGTACATGCCCCCAACAGGAATCGAACCCGGGACCTTTCAGTCTGAAAACCGATGCTCTATCCACTGAGCCAAACCGGTCTTGGCAGGACCTTTTCTTTGAAAGTGCATTTCATAGAGTCTTAGGGTGGGAAGGAATCCCTGAGATTTCCATCCCAACGCCATCATTTTTTCAGGAAACAAAATGAGGTCCCAAGAGCAGAAATGCCTTTTCCAAGGTCATAGAGCAAGTTCATGTGAATACACTCATCCTCATATGTGTGTGATTGCAGAAGCGGGGGAGAGGTGGTGGAGTGGTGGTACCAGAGGTGGTGGAAGTACAGGGGAGTGGTTAGAAAGTGGCCTGGAGCCGAAACCAGTTTGGCTCAGTGGATAGAGCATCAGCCTGTGGACTGAAGGGTCCCAGGTTCGATTCCGGTCAAGGGCATGTACCTTGGTTGCGGGCACATCCCCAGTGGGGGGCTTGCAAGAGGCAGCTGATCGAGGTTTCTCTCTCATCGATGTTTCTAACTCTCTGTCCCTCTCCCTTCCTCTGTAAAAAAAATCAATAAAATATATTTTTTAAAAAAGAAAAGAAAGTGTCCTGGAGGCCCCCCTAGGCCAGGCATCATCTTTGAGAGTCCCCTGTGGGGACCTTTCACTCTGGGACCGAGGCACCCTTTCCATGCCGCACCCTCCCGGCTCCCGGGAGCCCCCGTCCCGGCCAGCTCTCACCTCTCCTGGTGCAAGGTCTCCAGGGCCTTGGGAGCCACACTGAGTGTCTGCACCTCCAGGGTGCTGCTCCGAGACAGTCCCGCAGCCCCCGTCACCTTGACTGTCCTTGGCACGTCTACCTGTCCCTCCACCCGGGCATCCAGCATGTTCTTAAAGGCAAAGCTCCCGGAGTCTGTGGGATCTGCAGGGGGGAGAAGATGGAAGGGGCCGGGCTGAGAGGCATCTACCCGCCGTCCTCCCTCCCCCATCCCGGGAGAACCTCGGGCTAGATGACACCTAACCAGAGCTTTGGGGTCCTCTCGGGCCCCCTCCCTCGGTCCCCCCCCCCCCCCGAGGCTTACTGGAGGGCGAGCTGCCGGGCTCCAGCACGTCCAGGAGGGTGTAGTCGGTGCGCAGGTAGCGCGCGCCCCAGAAGAGAGTGCTCTTCCTCTTCCTCAGCACCAGGCAGAAGGGGTGGAAGCGCTTGAAGTCGATGAGGCTGTCCAGGGGTGTCAGGTCCCCTCGAGGGTTTAGCTGTCGGGTCAGGGCCCGCGTGACATTTTCAAACATGGTCATGGTCTCTGGGGGTGGGGTGGGGGAGACAGAAGAGCGACAAGTTGGGAGACCAGGCCGTGGGAAGGCCCCTGCAGAGAGAGAGCGCACCCCGAGGAGGCCTGGATGCTCGCAATGTCTGCGTCCAGAGGAACCTTCTTCATTTTATGACGCGGCAGCGAGGCCGCGAGAGCTGAGACAGCCCTTTCTGTGTCAAAGCCTCTTCTCAGGCCACACGCGTCTTATTCGAGACCGCGGAGCCTGGCCCGAGCATTTCATCAGGGATGGAAGGCAAGCTCTCCTCGCACGGCCACTCCTCCCTCATCTTCCCAGACAGCGGTTCTCCACCTTCCTAAGGCCGAGACCCTTGCATACAGTTCCTCATGTGGTGGTGACCCCCAACCATGACATTTTGCTACTGTTACGCATCATGATGTAAATATCTGCATTTTCCGATGGTCTTAGGCGACCCCTGTGAAAGGGTCGTTTGAATCCCAAAGGGGTCGCGACCCACAGGTTGAGAACCGCTGTTCTGAGACCTGGGACAGCCAGGACCTGGGTGCCAGGCAATGGGGCAGCCACCACTGGCGCTGAGAGCCTGGGGAGGCGGTGGCCCTGTTTGGGGGGTTGGAGTCTCTCCCCTGGGCCCTCCTCCTGGCTCCTGGGTGTGGGAGCCACTGCCCTTGGGGCCTGCCCAGCAGATCCGGGCATCTGGCTGCTCTCTGCCTCCCCTTCCCTCCCGCTTGCAATCCCTCCCTTCCAATCTAGAGCCACTAGTCATCCTTGAAGACTTCATTCAGGTCACTTCCTCTGTGATCTCTTCCCTGGTCCTTTCAGACAGCGAGTGACTCCACGACTCCACCCCAAAACAGGTGTCCTTCTGAGACACCTGCCGCCCCGCGTGGTTGTGATCTGTCCGCCTGACTCTCTGGCCTCCTCTGCTGGGACCCCCAGAGGGAAGGCAATGGCCGGTGGTCGTCTCGGCAGCGTCAGCACTAGGCACAGCGCCCGGCACAGACGGGGAGCGCGGCATGCGTGTGCAGGAAGAACGAATGAGCACCCGGGTGAAAGTGGTCCCCCCCGGGGAGACAGACGAGGAGGCGAGAGAGCCCTAAAGAATGGGGGCCCGGCCCGAGCCGGAGGCTCATGCTTTGCGGTCTCCGTCTTGGAGGTTCAGGTCCAGGTGCACTGGCTGGGCAGCCAGCTGGCAGAGCCAAATTACCCCCGTGGGTGGCAGAGGGTAGACCAGCTGGCCTGGAATCGCTGCACCTCCCCTGTAGGCACTGCAGAGAATCATGGGAGCAGGAGGCAGTGCGCAGATGTGGGGGTTTTCCGCCCGCCTCATGAGCTCCCCTCATCCCGAGGAGGGCCGGGATGGGGCAGGACCAGCGCCAGGGCCGGCCAGACTTAACCTGGGTCTCCTCACCAGAGGGGTGCCCACAGGATACCAGTCCTGTTGGGCTCTCGAGGGCTCCGAGGCCCTTCTGGACCCACCCCCGGTTCTTGTTCGTCCCCCCAATGTCTCCTGCCTCCTCCGCTGCCAGCCAGCTCTTACCCGGGCGCCTTGCGAGGTCCTGTCTGGCCACTGGGTCTGGGGGCAGGGCCCGGGGCTCGCTGGGTCTGCGGGTCGAGAGAGCGACTGTCCCTCCCCAGGACAGGCTGCTGCTTTATGTGTCTGTGCAGGTGAGGATGTAGGCCTGCCCCAGTGACCCCGCCCCTCTCCCACTCCACTTCCGGGAGAACAGCATCAACCTGTTCCACATGTGTCCTGCCCCGGGCAGCTGCCGGCGTGGGCTGGGGGAGGCACGGCCAGGAGAGAGGTGGCACCCGAAGGTCAGCTTAATGGGCTGAGAGGAGAGGGAAGGAGGAGGCACCTTTGGGAGAAAAGCAGTGGGAGTTGGTGTGTGTGTGTGTGACAGAGAGAGGGGGGGAGAGAGGCAGAGGAGGGAGGGCATCTCTGTTCTGTTATCATGATCATCGGGAAGCATCTAGGATTTAGGATGAGACCCGGGGGCATGATAAGGGGATAAGAAACCCTGTGTGTTTACAGGTGCCAGCACAGAGCAGAGCAGCCGTAAAGCGTTCCTCCGTCTTCCTGCTTGCCAGCCTGCTTATCGCTGCCTCACTCCATTTGTCTTATCGCACACGTATCTGCGGCGCTGCCAGAAGCATCTGTCTGTGCAGGCAGAGTTGGTTTTCTGTGCTTCTGTGTTCAGCATCTCTGCTCCTCATGCGACACTGTATGTGCACATACACACGCACACCGACGGGCAGAGGCAGATGGAGTCCGTGGAAAACCCAAAATGTGGTGTCTGCTGGGAGAATTTAGAGGTCTCACTCGGGTCTTGCTGTGACCTTGAATCCCTGCCGGGAAGGAACTTTAAAGGGGAACTTACACGCCTTCTCCCCATAGTCTTGGGGCAAGTCCACAGGATCCCTTTAGGGTTCCTAAGATCCTGGTTTATGTTCCAGGGAATTGGGGAACATATTTTTTTTAAAATATGTTTTATTTTTTTTTACAGAAATGAAGGGAAAGGAATAGAGAGTTAGAAACGGATGAGAGACATCGATCAGCTGCCTCTTGCACGCCCCCTACTGGAGATGTGCCCACAACCAAGGTACATGCCCTTGACCGGAATAGAACCTGGGACCTTTCAGTCCACAGGCCAATGCTCTATCCACTGAGCCAAACCGGTTTTGGCTGTTTTATTGATTTTAAATAAGAGAGAAAGAGAGAAAAGAGAGAGAGAGAAAGAGAGAGAGAGAGAAACATTGATCTGCTGCCTCCTGTGCATCTCCCACTGGGGATCAAGCCCTAAACTCAGCCATGTGCCCTGACGGAAAACTGAACCAGTGACCTTTTGGTGCATGGGACGTCACTCCAGCAACCGAGCCACACCGGCCAGGGCTGGGACATATTTTAAATTGCGTCAGAAGATGTTTAAGTTTGACTAATACGTCAGAACTCTTCAAGTCCATTAAAAGTGACTTACTGGGATGGTGGTGCCTGGTGCTGATGCAGTGGCAGGCTTTGCTCTCTCTCGCCCTCTGGTGGTCAATCAAGGGAGGTGATGGACGATAATCACCCCTGAAGCGCACTGAAAGCTTTTGATTTGTGTGTGGTTGCTAGGCGATGGGGATCCAGTCAGGGCATCGGCTTAGGGGAGGAAGCCCCAGCCAGCCATCTCTGGGGACCGGAACGCCTCCCAGAGTGACCCCCAGAGTGCTCTGCAGACACGGCGGACAGACATAGATTTGGGGACAGGACTTTACTGCTTTACCCGTTTTCCTTTTTATTGCTGTTGATTTTTCGCTCCACAGGGGGCCAAAGAGGAATGGGAGAGATGGGGAGTCTACTGGAGTCCCGGGGGGGTGGGAGGAACCAGTCCTGGCAAGAGCAGGAAGAAGCTGTCAGTGATGGGGGAGAAGGTTCAGGAACGTAAGATATGGAGCCCACTTGCAGGATGTGGATGGCTGGAGTATTTGGGGGGAGTTACCTTTTGCATAGACATACTTTTTTTAAAAAAATAAAAAATATATATATTTTTTATTGATTTTTTTTACGGAGAGGAAGGGAGAGGGATAGAGAGCCAGAAACATCGATGAGAGAGAGACATCGATCAGTCGCCTCCTGCACGCCCTCCCCCTGGGGATGTGCCCACAACCAGGATACATGCCCTTGACCGGAATTGAACCCGGGACCCTTCAGTCCGCAGGCCGACGCTCTATCCACTGAGCCAAACCGGTTTCGGCCGGACATGCTTTTAGATCTTCTCTGAGTATAAGAAGATGAAGTAGTGAGAAAGGAAAACGGGCTGGAATGGAGGGGGGACTGTCTGGTGGAGAGGCAGAAAGAATTCTCCCCAAGGTCACTGAATTTTACATTTCCCGTGGGCGGTTGGAAGTTTTGGGGTGCAGACTGGGGGAGATGCAGGAGGCAGCTGGTGGATGTCTCTCTCTCATTGATGTTTCTAACTATCCCTCTCCCTTCCTCTTTGTGGAAAACCAATAAAATATATTTAAAAAATATAGAGAGAGTTTGGGGTATACTCGCCCTATAAGACAACACCTGGCGTATAAGACGACCCCCGAATTTTGAAAAGATTAAAAAGTTGTCTTATAAGCCGGAAAATACCTTACCTTCTCTCTCTGGGCCAAAGTGCTCATCTGTGAGGAGCTCCCGCACCCCCTCTAGCGGCCAAACTCAGTTTTACCACAGTTGTCATCCTCCGACCCTCAAACCCTCATCCGCTGTCTGTTGGGGAAGGAACCCTTTCTCCAAGGACGCGGCAAGCAATGCTGTGGCTCCTGTGCGGCGGGTGAAGGAAAGGAGATAGCAGGAGGGGCAAGGGCATACTCCCCCCCTGGTGGGCAGGGAGTTGTAATGCAGCTCTGGGAGCCGGGACTAACATGTATGTGTGCCTGTGTAGGTGCATGTGTGTGTGTGTGTGGAGGTTGGCAGCAGATTCACTCTTTCCACTTCCTTGAAAGATGTCTCCTCTTTCTTTTGGGAAAAATGGGTGCGGAGCAGGCGGGCCTGCCCCTCTTGCTTTTTCCTGGGAGGAGCGGACACGGGGTTTGGGCTCCGGTCCCCTCTGCCTGTGGCGGGTCGGAGAGCCAGCTTCTCCGGCATGCAGCCTGTCAAGCTGCCCGTGGCCCCATGCGTGGCTCAATGTGGAATAATTCTTAGTCCTTTGTAAACAGGCAGCCCTGGAACCCGCAGATGATGTGGCAGGTCCTGCTTGTTACCAGAGGGCCCGTCAGCCCATCAGGGACCGGCCCCGTCCCCACTCCTGACCCCGCCGCCGAGAGCTCCCGAGCTTCGGGCAGGGAGAGGACGGATCCAGCAGCAGGAGACTGAGTTTCCTAGGAAACTCCCGCGGCCATTGGAGGACTGAGTCTCCGGCCCGGCCCTCGGACTCCAGGGACCGCCGGCTCTCTAAGATCCAGGGCCTGATGCCCTGGTCTGAGCGGTGAGGAGTGACCAGTGGGCAGAGGGGGAGCAGGGCTCCCCTCTCAGAGTGGGGAGTCCCTTAAGGGAGGGGTCCAGTCTCTCCCTTAGCCTAAAGGAAACTCCTTTGAGCGGACGGACGTGCGGGCTGAGATCTCACTGGACTTGGAGGCTGGCCATGCCCCATCCAGCCACACCCCGCCCCGCCCCCAGCTTCCTTAGTCCTGTTATCACAGCGGTTCTCAACCTGTGGGTCGCGACCCCTTTGGGGGTCGAACGACCCTTTCCCAGGGGTCGCCTAAGACCAGCGGAAAACACCTATTTCCCATGGTCTTAGGAACCAACACACCGCTCCTCGGTGTAGCCAAGTGTAGCAATGTAGTTTGCTGTTGTCATAGGAAGACAGTTGCCCATGCTACACCACGATTCAAGACAAAATTTCATTTATTTGTCATTAGAAAGAAATATTTCACAATATATAATTACATATTGTTTTTGTGACTAATCCCTATGCTTTAATGATGTTCCATTTGTAACAACGAAAATACATCCTGCCTATCGGATATTTACATGACAGTTCATAACAGTAGCAAAATGACAGCTATGAAGTAGCAATGAAAATAATTTTATGGTTGGGGGTCACCACAACGTGAGCAACTGTATTAAAGGGTCGTGGCATTAGGAAGGTTGAGAACCACTGGTCTAGTCCTTAGAAGTCCGCCGCTCCCGGTCAGGCCCTCCAGCACCAGCAGCTCCTCCACCTGGTCCTGCAGCGCCAGACACCCCGTGAGCTCCAGGGAGGGGGTCGGCTCAGGCTCGGACTGAGCTTTGAGCACAGGACAGTGGTGACCAGGACCCTCCTCACGCCACCGCCTCGACGTGACTTCACCCAGGGAGCCCCGCACAGAGGCCGCTTCTGAGGCTTTCGGTCCTGTGCCCTCCCTCACGCACCCCTCCCCAGGGGATTGAGTCTGCAACCCAGGCGGATGCCCTGGACCAGAATCGAACCCAGGACCCTTCAGTCCTATCCGCTGCACCAAACTGGCTAAGGCTGCAATGCTTTTTACGCCAATACTTCGTTATTCTGACCGTCTGCAATGCACTTTTTTGCTGCTTCAGATGTGTCGCTTCTAACTTGCTGGAGGCAGGAAACCATAGTTCCAGAGTTATTAGAACTCTGTGTAAAGTAGGATTTTTAGAAATTGGTAAAATAAGTAAGTTCTGGGTCAGTGTTTGCTTTCGCTGACCTTTCTGGGTCCACACGCCCCCGTGCACACCTGGTCACCCTGGCTGTCATCACTGATACACCACCTGCCAGGTCCCAGGATGGGCACCACGACTTTCTCATCCTTGTGTCTGCAGTGCCTGCCACGTAGTAGTAACTCAGTGAGCGTTTTTCGAATGAATGAGTGGACTTGTGGCAGCATCTGCTTTGACAGCTGGGATATCTTTTTTTAAAAATATATATATTTTATTGATCTTTTACAGAGAGGGAGGGAGAGGGATAGAAAGTCAGAAACATCAATGAGAGAGAGACATCAATCAGCCGCCTCCTGCACGCCCCACACTGAAGATGTGCCCGCAACCAAGGTACATGCCCTTGACCAGAATCAAACCCGGGACCTTTCAGTCCGCAGGCCGACGCTCTATCCACTGAGCCAAACCGGTTTCAGCAGCAGCTGGGATGTCTTGCTCCGATTTGTTTGCTGCAGTCCTGACAGGGGGCCATGTTCCTCGCAGGCAGGAGAGAGTCCCAGAGAGATGAAGAGAACCTGCTTCTAGGCCAGTGGTTCTCAACCTTCCTGAGGCCGCGACCCTTGCAGACAGTTCCTCATGTGGTGGTGACCCCCAACCATGAAATGTTGCTACTGTGATGCATCGTGATGTCAATATCTGCATTTTCCGATGGTCTTAGGCGACCCCTGTGAAAGGGTCATTCGACTCTAAAGGGGTCGCGACCCACAGGTTGAGAACCGCTGTTCTAGTTAGAACTCCCCTAGTCTCATGGGGAGGCGCGGTCCCTCCCCGTGGCAGAAGCTGCCTGAGTTCTGCAGGTTTTGGTGCTGACATGCCGCTCTCTGCCGGAGAGAGAGCTCACTGTGTAGACTTGTAGAACCCGAGGCAGGAAGGGTGGGGCACAGCCCTGCCCCGCCCTGCGCCTCCTTAGCTGCCTCCCTCAGCGCCCGGAGCTCCGTCTGCGCTCTGTTCACTTCCTCTTGTGGACTCTGTAGGTGCTTTGGTGTCTGTGTCTGGGGTAGGCTGGGTCTCAGGTTCAGAGCGCCCCAAAGAGAAAGGAAGCTGTTACTCGTTAGTGTGGGAGTGCCCTGAGAGCAAGTTCAGGTCGCTGCCCCTCTGGCTTGGGGCTCCCTGAGGGCAGTGTCTGCTTCCTCTACCTCTTCAGAGGGCAGGAAGAAGCTGAGGGGGGAGGGCTGAGTGAGGGACTTCTTTATTTAAAAAAATGTATTTTTATTGATTTCAGAGAGTGAGAGGGGAAGTGAGAGGGAGGGGGGAAGAGAGAAACATCAATGATGAGAGAGATTCATTCACCAGCTGCCTCCTGCACACCGCCTACAGGGGATCAAGCCCACAACCCAGGCATGAGCCCTTGCACGGAACTGAACCTGGGACCCTTCAGCCCGCAGGCCGTTACTCTATTCACGGAACCGAACCAGCTGGGATGGGGACTTCTTTCTGCCCACTTTACACACGGCCTGCTGGCGGCAGGATGCCGCCTGGGGAAGACAGCCAGGGTCTGCCTCAGGCTCCTGGGTTCTTGCTTGGCGTGTGGCTGGGCTCTCTTGGCACCTGACAACTTTGCTCTTGGCTGCAGCACGTCCTTCTGGGGAGTCTTGAGTGCAGCCCCCTCTTCCTCTGTATGCACCAGGCAGGTGAGTCATAAGCAGGCAGCAAACATGAGGCCACCCAGCTGCGTCTCCAGGGCCTGAGGCATCTCGGAATACGGGTCCTATGCTCCCTGGTCCCTCGCAGAGATGAGGATGGGGTGAACTCAGTGATGCCACCCCTTCCTGCCTGCCCAGTGGGTCAGGGCACTGAGGAAAGGGCTTAGGGGTTCAGTGGCTGTTGTTCCAGTGGGTACCTCTCCGAGTCTATGAAGGCCTTGCTCTGTCCAGTCTCCTGTGATGGGCTGAGTGGCAGCTGCAGCTTCTGAAGCTCCCCTCCCCCCAAGTTCTGACTTAGGGACCCCAACTGGCTGGGGTGAAGGGAATGGGAGCCAATGGAGCATCTCCACCCTGCCACCTCCCCAAGTTCCTACTTGCTCTCCCTCTTCCTTTTCCCCTGTCCTTGCTCCACAGAGGGAAAGGAATGAGCCAGAGGGGACCCAAGGGGGTAGCTGGTGGGATGTTTGTTATCCAGGGTCTCCCGTTCCATCCTGAGCCACTGCTGAGATTTGGGGAGAACTAAACACTCGGCAGACATTTATTTATTTATTTTTAATATATTTTATTGATTTTTTTACAGAGAGGAAGGGAGAAGGATAGAGAATTAGAAACATCGATGAGAGACAGACATCAATCAGCTGCCTCCTGCATGCCCCCTAGTGGGGATGTGCCCGAAATCAAGATACGTACATGCTCTTGACCAGAATCGAACCTGGAATCTTTCAGTCCACAGGCTGAGGCTCTATCCACTGAGCCAAACCGGCTTCGGTCTCTGCAGACCTTTAAAGGTTTGGTCTCTGCTGCTCAGGATGACGGGGAGTCTAATGAGCCTCTAGGAAAGGGCACCAATGGTAGAGGCACAGGGCCCCTCCCTTCCACCTCCACAGATCTATGCAGTCTGTTTCCCGGAACCCAGCGAGACACGGTCCGGCCTGATTCCAGTGGCGGGTGGGTGAGCCGGAGTGGGGCTGAGAGTGGCAGGGGAGGGACTGAGGGAGGGTTTGATAGGGTGGGGCCAGGATTGCAAGGCCTAGGCCAGGGCGTGGCTCGGGTGGACGGTCCAGGCTGCAGCCTTGAACCTTCCCACACCCTCTCCCTCCCCCCACCCCGGAAGTGGGGAGGCCCAAGTCTCTTGAGACCAGAGGATGGGTGGGGTGTCCCAAGTTTTTCTTTCTTTCTTTTTTTTTTTTTAAATATATTTTATTGATTTTTTACAGAGAGGAAGGGAGAGGAATAGAGAGTTAGGAACATTGATGAGAGAGAGACAACGATCAGCTGCCGTCTGCACGCCCCCCACTGGGAATGTGCCCACAACCAAGGTACATGCCCTTGACCGGAATCAAACCCGGGACCTTCCAGTCCCCAGGCCGATGCTCTAACCACTGAGCAAAACCGGTTTCGGCGGTTTTTCTGAAGTGAATCGAATTGAGGCTTCCTGGAGGAGAGGAGAGCTCAGCCTTGGATTGGTGGGAGGGGCCTCAGGGATGGAGGGAGGAGGAGAGGAGACAAGGGCACCAGGATGGGTCAGAGGGACCAGGGGAGGTGATGGATGGATTGCTCCTGGAGTGGCCACCCCGTCTGCCCCAGGCTCTGCCCCAAGCTGGGGGGAACCCGGGTTCAGTGGTTCTTATCTTCAGTTTCTACTGGGGATCCCACAAACTTTCCCAAAGCAGCTGCTTCCTCCCTGGAGGCCACATGGGCAGATCCCTCTGCGTGGGGGCGAGGGGCAGGGTGTGCTGGTCCCTCTGGTCCCTGGAGAAGCCTGCCTGGTGATGGGGCTCTCATACAGCCCCCTGTTTCAGCCAACGTGGTCTTCACCCTCTTACCTGCCCCACCCCCCACCCCCACCCGGAATTCTTCCATTAGCTTTGAGCACGTCCCGTTTCTCCTAGCCTCTGCTCAGACGTCCGCTGAGAGGAAAGAAGATTGCAGGATGCCAACAGCTTCCAGTCCCTCTGCTGGAGGCTGCTCGCCGCCGGTGACTAATGTCCAGACTTGGCCCTCTCCCCGCCCCCCTGCAGGCCCCTCCACTCCCCATGTTTCCCGCTTGTCATCATTAATTCAGGGGCTCTGGCATCTCTGGCAGAGAGACTCTCGTGCCAGGAGCTGAGTGCCTAGTGCCAGGGAGGAAGGCAGGGAGGAGTTGGCATCCAACCCAGCAGGTGCACCCCGCACCCAAGGGGTGGTCGTGGTGATGGTGAAGCTCTCCACACCTCCCCCCTCCTTTGTGCGAGGCCGGAATGGACAATCAGAAAAACACCAAGGGCATTCGTAAAAGTGACTTTATTGAGTTGTCTTGGGGTGATGCTCTGGGTGTGGGAAACCTCCTAAACCTTCCCACCCCTGCCCCCAGCTCCCCAGGGAGGGGTTCATCCCCAGCTCAGGCATAGGGGAGACCCCTACACCCCCAAGGGAAGTGTTCAGGAAACCCTGCAATCTATGGAGAGAGAGTAGAAAAATGGGGAGCCTCTGGAAAAGGAACCCTGGGGCCCTAAGCCAGGGGTTCCCCAAAAGAGGACCTAGAGGGAGGCAGAAGTGAGGGGCGAGCTTCTCCGTAGGGGTGAGAGAGAGGAGGCGCTCACACGGTCCTTCTCAACCTGACGGCACCCCAACTTTCTGACCTCACCTCCAGCCTGGTCCCTCCATCTCCTTGGCCTCCTTTGCAATCTCTACTCCGGCTCCAAGTTGTCTTTATTTTTATTTGTATTTTTTATATTTTATTGATTTTTTACAGAGAGGAAGGGAGAGAGAAAGTCAGAAACATCGATGAGAGAGAGACATCGATCAGCCGCCTCCTGCGCACCCCACACTGGGGATGTGCCCGCAACCAGGATACACGCCCTTGACCGGAATCCAACCCGGGACCCTTCAGTCTGTAGGCCGACGCTCTATCCACTGAGCCACACCGGTTTCGGCCCCAAGTTGTCTTACATCTTCTTTGCCTTTGTCACCCCCTTTGAGCAGTGTCCCCCCTCTTCTGCCCAAAGCCCCCCGCTCCGGAGGAGTCCGTTCAGACCTCCAGGCCGGGAAGCCGTTGAGATCAGCTCAGCCGGGCAGAGGCTCCCTCCTCCGGGCGCACACAGCTGTCTGCCCTGCCTCCGAGTGGGCACCGTGCCACCTACATACATTCTCTGCTCTGTCCCCCCCGCCCCTCACCACGGGAGCTCTGAGTCTGGCACCATCTGGGCTCAAAGTCGGCACCCCAAACTCCAGGCGCCCATCATGTTGCTGGCTGAAAGAGAGCCATCAAGAGTTTGGGAGAGACAGAGGAGGGAGGGGGCGGGGTGTGGAGGATGGGATGGGGCTGCAGAGGAGGCAGAGGGGGCGGAGGACATGAGAGCGCCCCGGGGAAAGATGTGGGGGAGGTGGGGCCAGAGGAGGGCCCCCCCCCCGTCATCAGACCAAAGTGCTGAGGGTGGAGGAGTCCTCGGAGCGCACGGGCGGCGGCGGGGGCGCCCTCTTGAGGGGGCGCCGGGTCTCCTCCCGGTTCTGCCACACGTAGCGGGCCAGGTAAGCCACCACCAGCGCCAGCCAGGCCCCCATGGTGACCAGCAGGGCCACGTCGGTGCTCCGCCGGGCGCCGCCCCGCCCCGGCCCGCACGGCTCGTCCTCCCCGGCCAGCAGCAGGAACTCCTGCCCCACGAGGTCTGGGCGGGCTCCGGGGCCACACACGATGCCAGGCCCGGTGCCCGGGGCCAGCCGCACCTGCCGGAGGACCTCCTGCAGGGCGCAGTCGCAGCGCCACGGGTTGGCAGACAGGTTCACGTGGACCTGCAGCCCCACGAAGGCCTCCACGGGCACGGAGGCCAGCTGGTTGGCAGAGAGGTCGAGGTGCCGCAGGGTGCCCGCCAGGCCTTGGAAGGCCGCCCCCGAGAGGTGGGCCAGGACGTTGTGGGACAGATCCAGCTCCTCCAGGGCGGGCAGGTGCCGGAAGGCGCCCGCTGGCACCGATGCCAGCCGGTTGGCATCCAGGTAGAGCTTGCGGGTGTCGTTGGGGATGCCAGGGGGCACGGCAGTGAGGCCGGCCTGGCTGCAGCGGAACGTCCGCTCACCGGCTTCCTCTGCCCGGTAGCAGCCCTGGGGAGGCGCCTGGGGGCTGGGCACGGCGCCCCCGGGGCCCATCACCAGCCACAGGGCCAGGAGGTGACTGGCAGCTGCGCGCATGGCCGCAGACTGGCATAGTCCTGGAGTGGAGGAGGATCTGGGGGAGAGAAAGTCCCGTCAGGGAAGACAGTCAGGAGAATTCCATTCCCCACTGCCGGCTCTCGCTTCCCAGGGGGAGGCTCTCGGAACTGGGGACCTTCCTTTGCCGGGGGGTCTCACAGGCCTGGCAACTCTTTTGCTTTCTCTTTGGGGTTCAGGGCTCCTCCTTCTGGCCCTTTGGGTAAGAAGTCCCCTGGGCCTGAGACGCGTCTAGAGCAGCGGTTCTCAACCTGTGGGTCGCGACCCCTTTGGGGGTCGAATGACCCTTTCACAGGGGTCGCCTAAGACTATTGGAAAACACCTATTTCCCATGGTCTTAGGAACCAACACACCGCTCCTCGGTGTAGCAAAGTGTAGCCAGGTAGTTTACTGTTGTCATATGAAGACTGTTACCCATGCTACACCATGATTCAAGACAAAATTTCATTTATTTGTCATTAGAAATAAATATTTCACAATATATAATGACATATTGTTTTTGTGATTCATCCCTATGCTTTACTCCATTTGTAACAACGAAAATACATCCTGCCTATCAGATATTTACATGACAGTTCATGACAGTAGCAAAATGACAGTGATGAAGTAGCAACAAAAATAATTTTATGGTTGGGGGTCACCACCACATGAGGAACTGTCTTAAAGGGTCGCGACATTAGGAAGGTTGAGAACCGCTGCACTAGAGTGAAGGATACACACAGGACCGGTCAGTAATGGACTGCAGGGCATCCGGCTAGGCTAGGTGGTGAAGAGCCCATCTCAGTGCCCATCCACCCCTTTCCCCTGGAGCGTCCCCCCCCCTGCCAGCTCCAGCTTCGTCTCCTCCACCCCACCCCTTCCTGCCCTGTCCCCTCCTCCTCTAAGCTCTCACCTCTGCTGGGGGGAGAGCCTTCTCCTGGGCCGCCCTCTCCCGGAAGTGGCCTCCCTGCTGCTCCGCTCTGGCGACCCGCTTCCTTGTCCAGAAGTCCTGCTTGCTCCTAGCTGCTGGGCGTGGGGGGCTGGGACCCAGAGGATTGGGTTTCCTGGCATGTGACTCGGGGCCCCAGGTATCGGATACCTGAGCCATGGCCTGGCTAGACGATGCCAAGACAGGGCAGATCCTGGACCCTGATGAACTCTGCCTGCGGAGACCAGGCGCCATTTGCACTCCCTGCCCCGGGCTCCCCTCCCAAACCCTGATGCTGTCATCTGCCATCCCTCCTCTCTCAGCCAGGGAGGGGACTCTTCCGTGGCGCCGAGCCTGGCCCAGCAGAAGGACCCTCGCTTGACAGACCTACGGGCAAAACTGGGCGGGGTCAGCCTCACATCCATTGCCTCCAGCACCTCCAAATTCCCCCCTCCCCCCACTCTCCGTCTCTGCCCTTCCTTGGAAAACTTGTCTCACCCTGGAGGACCTCATTGTCTGCCCCTCACAGGTGCCCAGCCCTCAGGCCTGGCAAAGGGCTCTGTGGTTCAGGTTTGCTTTGTTCTCTGCTCTGCTGGTGGATGGGCCCGCTAGGAGGAAGGGGTTCTTCAAGGTGCCCAATGCCAGTCTACAAGGTTCCCTGCTGATTTTATGTCCTGGACTGGAGCTGACTTCGGTGCCCTCACTTTGCTGGGACACTAGGTTCCAAAGTTGGTGCTTTAAAAAAAAAAAAAAAAAAAAATATATATATATATATATATATTATTGAATTTTTACAGAGAGGAAGGGAGAGGGATAGAGAGAGAAACATTGATCAGCTGCCTCCTGCATGCCCCCCACTGGGGATGTGCCCACAAACAAAGTACATGTCCTTCACCGGAATCGAACCTGTTACCTTTCAGCCCTCAGGCTGACGCTCTATCCACTGAGCCACACCGGTCTCGGCCAAAGTTGGTACTTTTAATTCTCTGTCATGCCTGAGAGCCACGGAGGGCTGGGACAACATCCCTCAGGGCCTCCTGATCCCACCCATCATTTGCAGCCCACGCCACTGCGTTACCTCCGCCTCTCCTGATGCTCACTGGGTAGTGGGCGAGCGGGGTGTCAGAGAGATTTGCACAGAGGAGGCTGTGGTCAGGTGCTGTGGGGGACTCCCCGAGAAGGGAAACTTTGCTGCATTGTGTAAGAGACTCGGGGTGACCAGGATCAGACACAACGCGGGACCCCGTGCAGAATGAAAATGGGAGGCCCCTGTGTTCCAAGACTGTTTCGGATGTCACGACAGCCACGGCAGGTGGCAAAACCAAGCACTGGGCCCTTCTGAGCACGGGGTGTGGCTGGCCCGGCGTAGGTGACCTTTGACCAAGGCCTTTCAGAAGTGAACCAGGGGCAGAATCTGCTGGTGGGACACCGGGTGATGTCATCCCCGGGGAGGTATGACCACTGACTCATTCTTGTGACATCGACAGGGCATTTCTCACGCTCACTCGCCTTGGTTCCAGGAACCAGGTAAGCCACGTTGTCTGCGTGTGGGCAGGAGACGCAAAACATTTGTCCGTGGGTCGCTTGTGGGTTAGCCCAGGTGCTGGGCCGCTGAATGAATGACACAGCGTCCCTTTCGGAAGTGGAGCTGCGTGTGGACAATAAACCTGTGGACCGCTGCCTCGCTCCCTGCTCTATTCTCTCACCCTGGGTGGGCGGGGCAGTTAGCTCAGGCCCAAGAGTTGAGCCTGGCTGCTGATGGAGAGAGCCACCTCCTTTTCAGACTAAGGCAGGGGGCTGCCAGGAAATGGGGGGAACCGGGGTGCCCAGCACAGCAGCTGTAGGAGCAGCGGTGTGTGCCCTCAGAGGAGGCCGCCCGGAGCTTGGATGTGGTTAACGGTCGGTGGCTAGCCGCAGTGCTCCGTGTGACAGGGAGACCTGAGAGGAAGGAGGGGCCACACCACGAAGGATGACAAGGTCGGAAGAGAAATTCTTCTCTGGCAGCGTTCTCAACCTGTGGGTGGAGACCCCTTTGGGGGCTGAACGACCCTTTCACAGAGGTCGCCTAAGACCATCGGAAAATGCAGATATTTACATCACGATGCATAACAGCAAAATTTCATGGTCGGGGGTCACCACCACAGGAGGAACTGTATGCAAGGGTCGCGGCCTTTGGGAAGGTTGAGAACCACTGCTCTCTGCCTTTCATTCCGTGAGGATTTCCTGTGAGCCCCATTTTTCAAGCACTGCGCTTGTAAAAGAGTATATAGACGCTGTTCTTAAGGTCCCAGCTCTGTAGTTGTGGCTAACCCAGCCTGCACCTTAGAATCCCTCGGGGCGGGGGAAAGGGAGAGACAAAAGCTTTCAAAAATTAGTTCTGGCTGAAACCGGTTTGGCTCAGTGGGTAAAGCGTCGGCCTGCAGACTGAAAGGTCCCTGGTTCGATTCCAGTCAAGGGCATGTACCTTGGTTACTGGCACATCCTTGGTCGGGGACGTGCAAGAGGCAGCTGATCGATGTCTCCCTCTCATCGCTGTTTCTAACTCTCTATCCCTCTCCCTTTCTCTCTGTAAAAGAAAATCAATAAAATATATTTAAAAAAAAATAGTTCTGTCTGGGCTTCCCGTGGACCAATTAAGTGAAAATTTTTGTGAATGGGGCCCAGGCACTGGTACTTTTCAAAAGCTCCCTGGGTCTCTCTGATGTGCAGCCTGAGACGGGAATTGCTGGTCTAAGGAAGATACGGACACATGGACACTTGTCTCCACAAAGCCTTAACGCGATGGCTGCGAAACTGACGCGCGTGCGGCAGCTTTGAAGCTCAGAGAGAGAGTAAATCTCAGGGGCAGAAGCTGCTGGCCCTCTCCTTGGTATTGCAGGGGAGGCAGCAGGCGACCTCTGCCCTCTGAGGGCTTTCCCGCCAGGCCCGAGAATGAACCTGACATGAGACGGATTCACGGGTGCAAAGCACACACACGTCCATACGTTTGACGTGACATGAAAGCCCCCGTAAGACAGTGAGAACCCCAAGAAGTGGGATGACATAGATACATTTGTCCTGGGCTGAACAAAGAGAGGCAGGCGATTGCGGAAAAGTAACTAACACATCCGCGGCGGGAGGGAGATTAGAGCTGTTTTAACAAGGTCTGTTTGTGCCCAGTGCTCCGGGCGTGGACTCCCCGTGGAAGGATGTGTCCTTTCTCCCAGGACAGGGAGAGCATCTTTCACTTGGCAGCTTCTGGCTCCGTTTTCTGGAAGAAAATGGGAGATAGGAATGCCCTTCTGGTGTGTGTGTGTGTGTGTGTGTGTGTGTGTGTGTGTGTGTTTTCACGCGCCTTTAGCTCAAAATAATCCTTACGCCTCAGTGGCATATTTTGGGGTGGCCCATTCTGTCACCCTTCAGTGTCCATTCCTTACCTCCTCCTTGATGACAGGTGCTGATTTGGGGGGTAGCAATGTACTCAGTCTGTCCTGAGAGAGCCTGATCGGCCCTTTCAGTTTGGTAGAAATCCTGTTGCCCACTTTTCCCAGTCACTACGGCAGCTGGGTGGCCCAGTTCTGATCAATAATGTCTAAGTGGAAGTCTGCACCAGAGGTTTCTGATACTGTCTTTGTTTCACTCCTAAAAGAGGAGGGGCTGGCCTGGCTGGTGTGGCTCAGTGGTTGAGTGTCGACCTATGAACCAGGAAGTCATGGTTCAATTCCCTGGTCAGGGCACATGCCTTGGTTGCTGGCTTGGTCCGAAGTAGAGGGTGTGTAGGAAGCAGCCAATCAATGATTCTCTCTTATCATTGATGTTTCTAATGTTTCTATCTCTCTCTCTCCCTCTCCCTTCCTCTCTGAAATCAATAAAAATATATATTAAACAAATAAATAAAAGAGCATGGGCTGAGCCCTCCCCTTCTCCCTACAGCTTTCTCCCTGCTTTGGACACGCAGGGTCAACTATGACCATCTGTGATCTTGGGGCAAACAAACAGAAAGAAAAGGCCAGGGGCATCATGGAGATATTGGCCTGGATATCACTGAACCACTCAACCAACACCGGCAGCCTCCTACCCCTGGACTCATGGAAAGTAAACCCCTGGTTCCCTGCCCCTGAACTTGGCTGCACAGTAGAACACGCGAGGTTTTGAAAAACACTGATGTCTGGGCGCACCACAGAGATTCCGATGTAACCATTTTGCCCGCTTCTGGGGATGGACTTTTAAAACCTCCTCAGGTGACTCATGGCACCCGGGTCAGACTCATGCCTCTGCTTGGCATTTTCTGTTGCTCCCAGATGACATCATTCTTATCTGACGCGGCTGACTTTTCCCGGCTGGCGGGGAAGGCTTCCCCGGGAGTGACATTTGAGCTGGGTGGTGAAGGTCGAGTTCATGAGCTGGAACGTGGGCAAGAGCCAGGCAGCAGGAGAAGGCCGGCCTCCTCCTGGATTGCAGAGGGAGCGGGGGGCGTGGCAAAGGCTGTGGTTCAACTGGAAACGGATCAGGTCCTCGTGGCCTCGTTTGCCATGTCAGAATTGGAACTTGGTTTAGCAGCTGATGAGTGGGTTTTAAAATCAGCTTTTATATTTGGGTCACTTTGCTGGCTGTGTGGAGAATGTATGTGTGTATATATATATATATACATATATATATAATTTTTAAAAATATTTTTATTGACTTCAGAGAGGAAGGGAGAGAGATGGAAACATCAATGATGAGAATCATTGATTGGCTGGGTTATCAATACATTCCCCACACAGCCTGACTGGCATGGCTCAGTGGTTGAGTGTTGGTCTATGAACCAGGAGGTCACGATTTGATTCCTGGTTGTGGGCTCGATCTCCAGCGGGGGTTACGCAGGAGACAGCTAGCTGGTCAGTGATTCTCTCTCGTTGATGTTTCTCTCTTTCTTTCCCTTCATATCTGAAATCAATGAAAATATATTTAACAAAAAATCCTGTACCTGAACCAAGAATGTGTTGATGGAAGAAAGAGCAGTTATTATTACAGCAGTCCAGGTGGGAGGTGCAAGTGCCTGTGTGAAAGCCATGGTGTGGGACTGAAGGAGCCAGGAATTCGGGGTTCCACTCTTTGCTATGACCTGGGGGCGCACAGGAAAACTCATGGGCCAGGCTCAAGACCATCCGACATTGGTGCCACTGGCTACATCCTTTCCCAAATCCCCTTGGGCCTGTGGTTCTCTGGACCGCACAGTCCCTGAGATCCCTTACAGCCTGGTATCCAGTGTGCCTATGATGGTGGGGCAGGGGCAGGGGCGAGGCTGAGGCATGGCAAGCCTGGCTCCCAAGTTCAGGGGCCAGGAAAGCGGGCCCCTCAGGTCGCCTCCCTGGGTGGGGTGAATCACAGCTTCTCCCTTCAAAGTACAGTGGTACCTCAAGATACGAGTTTAATTCGTTCCGTAACCTTGAGGCGTGGGAAACTATGAGACGCTCGAGTCGCGGTAAACTGGTGGGTCGTGTGCAGCCAGCCGATCCGAGCGATGACTCCTATCTCAAATGTTGCTCGTATTTCAAAGCAAAAATAGCTCGCTTGATGGCTCATATCTCAAAAATCTCATATATTAGGGCACTCGTATCTCGAGGTACCACTGTAATTCCATGTCCCAAAGGTGTGACCTTGGAGAAGAGGAATTCAACAGGCCCTGCCTGCCTGTGTAGCCCCAGATCCAGACTGGAGAGAGGGGGATCGTTGGGAGGAAAAGGGGAGAGTTAACTACTTCACCTAACAGTGACCCAGGTCCGCAGCTAATGCCAATGTTCTGGGCATTTCCGTACTAGGGGGAGCCAGGGCCTCTGCTATTCTTGCTTCTTGTGGAAAATGGTAAAGCATTTACACACCTCATGCTTCCACCCTTGGATGTACCCTCTCCATTATTCCACGCACTCCTGGCCCTCTGCATCACTGGGGATGCAGAGGGAAGTAAAACGCTCCCTACACAATGGGGGAGACAGCCGTGTGCACAAATACGGCCACCTGATAGCCAATGGGAGGTTCCAGCTGATGTGTCAACGGGAGTCCGAGGAGTCCAAAGCACGAAGCAGTGGACTCTGCCTGGACAGCTGGGGAAGGCTTCACAGAGAAGGTGACAGGGAGCGAGGCCTTGAGGGACAAATAGATGAGACAAGAGCAAGACAGAGCAAGGAGTGCTCTGAGAGTGGAGCCCAATGGAGCCATAGTCTCGGAGGTGAGTTTCCCCCTCCGGCTAACGTCTGCTGAGAATCCACCATGAGCAGGAAATGCCACTATGAGTAAGACACGGAGCCAGCACCCTCTCCAGGGAAGTGGGTGCGTAACGGACACTTAAACATAGCACCCTCAGGGCGGGAGAGGAGTCTTTACGAGGCACCTGTGGGAGCAGAAGGAATGACCTTTGGGAAGCAATGCCACTTCCCAGCTGGGTGACCTTGGGCAAAATATTTCAACTCCTTCCACTGCAGCTTTCCTGTTTGTGAAGTGGGGACAGTAGAAATACCTACTTCCCAGGGCTGTGTCAAAGTTTGTACACGCAAAGCCTTTGGGGCGGGACCTGGAACACAGCAAGTGCTAAGTGACATGGGCTGTGATTGTCACGGAAAGGAGTTGGCGTCAGGCTGGGGAAGAAGGGCCGGGAGTAATGCTACTGTTTTCCAGGTATTGCCCTCTTGGTCTGTAATATCACGTGTTCGGTGCTGTCTTTGCCCCCATAGGAGAACATGCCAATTACCCACATCAAAGAAAATATAGTGGAAACCGGTTTGGCTCAGTGGATAGAGCGTCGAACTGCGGACTAAGGGGTCTCGTGTTTGATTCCGGTCGAGGGCATGTACCTTGGTTGCGGGCACATCCCCAGGAGGGGGTGTGCAGGAGGCAGCTGATGGATGCTTCTCTCTCATCGATGTTTCTAACTCTCTCTCCCTCTCCCATCCTCTCTGTAAAAAATCAATAATATATATTAAAAAAAGAAAAAGAAAAGAAAACACAGGTTGCAGGGGTCATAAAGAGCAGGCCTGCTCTTGGCTCCAGAGGGAGGTTCTGGCTCCCAGGCCTTGGCTCGGGCCCTGGAGGCCCTGTCTGGCCCCGCCCCTTTCCTCTGCCGCCCAAAATAGCCAACCGCAGGGCTGGGCACCGCAGGGAGGAGCGGAATGCCCCCTGGCAGTGGTTCCGTGTAGCACCTCCTCCATCCCCTCCAGCTCGGGAGCTCTCAGCGCTTATCTGCTTACAGCATGCCCCCCTCTGCACCCGGCCACCACGTGACGGGGTGCCCCCTCCCAACCAGAAAACAGTTTTTGTCTTCCTTGCATTTGCTCAGGGAGAGACATCAACACCTCCCCCCAGGAAGGAGCCGGGGGCAGAGGGGGTCCAGACATGAATTGAAGGGGAGCTGGGGGTAGTCAGAGTAGAGGGGTACCATTCTGTCCCCCAGAGGTGTGTGTGTGGTGGTGGTGGTGGGGGAGAGCTGTCTCTGACGCCCCACCTCCTCCCTTCCCACCACCGCCATTAGCCTGGAATGTGTTCCCAGTTTATCTCCCGCCCCTGTTTGCTATCTCTGCCCACGCGGCTGTATCTCTGGCCAGCAGAGGCCAGGCCACCTCGCCAGCTGGAAACACCCCACGGCCGGGAAAGGCAGCCGTCTCAGCGGGCTCAGGCCCTGGCAGGGGACAGGGGGAGCCCGGGAAGCAGCTCGCTCGCCCTGCGGTCCAAACACAAATACATTTCATCAAACATTTAAAGCGGACCCTCTCACGTTACGCAAAGTTTGAAACCAGAGGACGAAAAAGATCACCCCAAATCTCTCCCTCCTAACATCAGATCTGTTTTTATTTTGATGACTTTCCACCGGCCGGTCTGGCAGCTGCTGGAATAGCATTTAAACGTGGAATGGGGTTTAATGCCAGGCAACACGTACAGAGCACCTACTGTGCGCCAGGAATTGTGGCGGGTACACTATCCCGATTGTCACCCTCTCCGTTGAAAAACGAGGTCACTGAGGCTCAGTGACCTGCCTAA
>PVJN01020526.1:0-35881 GCA_004026805.1 Lasiurus borealis
GCTCCTGGCAGCACGCCGGCCGGGCCCCGCCCCCGAAGGCGGGACCTGAGGATTCACAGCTGGAAAGGGTGGAGCCAGGGCAGAGCAGCTGGAAGGGGGCGGGTCCCTACCAGCTAGGCTCGCAGCTGCGGGCTGGGGGCGCCCTGGGCTGCCATAAAGTGAATGGGCGCCGGCGGGGGGTGGCAGTTCGCGGCGAGTCTCCCTCTCTCCCTCTGCTCCTCAGTCCCGGAGCAGCGCCCGAGCGGAGCGGCGGCCCGGGCGCAAAGGGGGGCAGCCCCCATCCAGGCCGGGTGTCCGGCCCCTGGCCCTTGCCTGCCCTCCAGACTACGGCCGCCGCCGCCACCGCCGCCGCCGCTGCCGGGAGTCTGCCTGCGGCGGGACTCACTGTGAGTGCTTGCTTGACCGTGGCGGGGACACGGGCGCAAGGGGTCAAGGGGCCCATGGCTGGACTTGGGGATTCTTAAAACGGGACTTGGGTCGGCTGAACTGGGGGGACGGTACCTGGGAGACGGGTCGAAACTGGGAAGGCGGACTGCAGACCCAGGGCCAGGACTTAAAGGGGAATTCAGAGTCAGAACTTGGAGGACAGCAGGGGGAAAAGGGGGAGGAGAAGAGAAGTCGGGGGACCCGAAGAGAAGCCGGAGACATGAAACCAGGACAGGGGCTCCGCGAAGCGGGGTCTAGAGAGAGTCGGGGAGCCATGACCAGAAAGCACCCTCGAGTCAGAGGGCGCAGGGCAGACCGCCAGGGAGCAAAAGGGGTTGCTGAGGCCCTGGCCAGTGGGGAGAGTTGGCAGCGGCCCCCCACTATGGGGGCAGTTGGCGGCGTCCAGCGCCCCTTGCCTGGGGCTCAGCTCGGACTCTGGGACTTGGGATAGGGGTGCGCCTAGTCGCACACGCTTCTCTTTTCAGCCGCTTCGCAGTTGCGACAGGAGCCTTGTAGTGAGTGAGAGGCTGGCCGCCACCGGGTCAGATGGTCGCCGTGCGGGCGGCAGGCAGGGCAGTGGCTGGCTCGGCCCGAACCATGGGAATCGGGTCTGGAAGTGTCCGGCTTGGAGTGTCAGAGTCCGCACGGGGTCCCAGCCTGGGGCCGCCGCGAAATCGGACAGAATGTCCGCCGCGCACGGGGCCGGTAGCGGACAGAATGTCCGAGGCGGCGAGGTGGGTCTCCCCGGAGCAGGCGCTGTGTCAGGCAGCCGTGACAGAATGTCCCTGGCCGAGTGGCACGTCCATTTACGCGGCAGCGCCTACCCAGGGCTGCGTGTGCGGTGGGGTTCGCTGTGGTGGGTCGCCTCCAATCCCACTTGGCAAACTTGTTTCTGCTCCTCGGGGCTGTGGGGCTGGAGAGCAAGCCGGGAGCGAGAGTAAAGCCTGCCTGCCCCAGGGCCTTGGGGCGAGGTGATGGGAGGAGAGATTCCCTTTCCAGCTCAGACCAGATCCAAGCATCGCCTGGACTTCCAGAATCCGAGTCTGAGCAGAGAAATCCGTTAGCGGGGCTGCTGGTGGGAAACAAGTCTAGAAAAAGGAGTGAAGCCGCAAAGGGCAATGGGAGGGCGAGGAGGAGCCCCTGCTAACCTGGGTGCCTCCACAAACTCCGGAGAAACCCCTAATGCTCATTAATACAAGCTGATCAGACACCCCCACACTTCTTACCTGGGTGTCAGCAGGTTTACGGTGCCTTCTCTGCAGGGAGCAGGAGCGCAGGCCTGAAGAGAAAACATTCACCAGGGAGAGATCTCGTTTCCCTTTTTAAAGCTCCCTCAGCCCCATCAATCTCAAAGACGCCCCGATGGCTGAGCGGAGGAGGTAGGAAGGAGACAGGTGGAATCAAGACTCTCGGGTCCAACAGGAAGCCCCCAACTCTGTTTGGGAAGGAGGTCTCGGCCACACCCAACCGTCCCGTGTGCTTTCCCTTTAGCTGGGGGAGGGCCCTGATCCTTTGGACCCCTCCAATCACCAGCCACTTTAACCCAACTCTTTAACTAGCCAGACCCGGGTTAGGCTGAAGAGGACAGAGCAGAGAGAACTCTCCCAGTCTCTGTTAGTGAGAAAAACAGGAGACTGGGCTTTCATGGGGCAAGTGCAGGGTGATGTGTGTAGCCATGAGTAGATAATTTAAACAAGTGGATTATCAAACTTTCTCATCCTCCACCCATGAGGGACATGCAATACATATTACCCTCACTCCCACCTCCATTCTTCAATGTTAAAGTTTACGTATCACCAGCTACCACATTGTTTCTCAGCCTTCTTTGTTCCTTGCCCCTTTTCGATAAACATAGAGTCCAACCAGTCCTCTCACCACATTCTGATACCCTTCCCAGGGGCGTGAGCTCCCATCACCTTTGAAAATCACGGAAATGATGGCTGATGGAAAGTCTCCGAATCAGGAAAGAAATAGGGAAGGTGTTACAGATGGTTCCCTGAAGACCTTAGCCCAAAGTTCTGGGTTTTTTTTTTTTTTTCAGAAAAGGCCAAAAAAGTAACAGCGTTATAATGAAGATGACTGGAAACAGAAGGCAGAACCTTCTCCCATCCTTGCATAAAACCATGTAGCTGGGTGCATGCCTGCGTCACTGGCTCCTAGGAGGAATATCGTGGGTCTGGAGAAGTGTCAGAGAATAGTTCACAGAATGGGGAGCCAGGGGCTCCTGGAGAGGGCAAACTTCAGAGTTTAGGCCTCTGGAGAATGAGATAGGGTGAGAAATCTACAAAATAATGGAAGGCATCAATAAACAGGAGACTTGTTTGCTCCTCAAATCCTGAAACCAGAGGTGAGGGGCCTCTTAGAGCTGGAATGATGCTAGCGCCAGATGAATAGGAAAATGACTCTTGGCACAAGCTGGGCAGTCAACTTCCAGAGCTCATTTCCAGGGGTTTGGTAGAGTCGGGAAGTGGAAATAGAATTCTTTGGGGCTTGGGAGGATCAGCGCATGTGAGAGCCACAAAAGGCTACTGAGATGGAGTGAAAAGACCTCAGTTCTTGGTCTTCAATCTGTGTAACCGTGGACAAATTCATCTTCTCAGAAGTTAAATGGGTTGGTCTTTCCTGCCACTCAGAGGTTGTAAGCGTTAATGAAATCATATATATGAAAGCGTTAAATGAAATCATATATATGAAAGCCCTTTGCAAATGGAAAAGTACCATAGAAACAAGAAATATCACTGCCGTTATTATGCCCAAACTGTAGAATCTTTGCGGGGAAGGGTGGTGTCTAGCATCCCCGATCTAGCCACAGGAAGATGCTCAATGACAGATGAAACACCCTACCTCACTCTTCAGATGCCACCATTACCCCTGCCCCTCTCTGAGAAGGGTTTAAAGAAGCTCCCCAAATGCTTTGACTTCTCTACCAGGCCAAATATCATGATCCATTCCCTGCCTGTCTGCTGCTTAAGCATATGAATATGGATCCAAGGTCCAGGAAGGGAGGGGAGGGGAGGCAGACTAACGCTGAGCTGGGATGGGGATGAGAGACAGAAATCTTTCCTTCTCTCCTTCTCTATTCACTATAAATGATGCTTCCCAGAATGTGGGGGAGAGAGATGGCAGCTAATCTGAAGGATCCATTAGGTCCTGAGCTTTGGGATTATCTAGACTGTCTAGCCCATAGTCACCAACAGGGACCCAGGATAAGAGCGGTGGAGAACGAAAGGAAAAGAGAGGTGGTGGGATGAGAAAGAACTGCTTTCAAAGAGCTCCCTTTCCCATCTCTCCCCTGCCCAATCTATTCTGCTCACCAAGACCAAATAAATGTCCCAAAGATGCTGCTTTCATGTCACTCTCCTGCCTTAAGCCTCCAGTGACCCCCCATGGCTCAGAGCACTGCTTCTCTGGAGGGGGCTGAAGTGGAAGAGGGTCTCACAGGAGCGAGAGGAGCATGATGCTGCCGGCTAAGCATGGCCCATCTATCTCCCAGGTGTGATGATGTCGCTTGGAGTTTTGGAGAGAACACTTTATTTTTATATTAAAGCAAACGTATCAACTTATGGAATAGGATGCAACATTTACTTTCAGTTTTAACGTACGGCTGGAGAGCACAAAGAAATTTCATACTGGTGGCAGGCATCTGTTTTAAGTGGTGCCCCTCATTTTCCAGGGTGATATTCTCTCTTACTGGTGGGGTTTTTAACGGAAAATCTGGAGATGCTCTAGCCTAGATCGTATCAAACCTGAACTGCCACCCCTCACTGGAGACACCTCCCCACCCTGACCCATTTTTCACTGCTGATTTTTCATTGTCCCAGTTGCCCTCTGAACTTGCTACAACCTCTTAGCCCCAAAACATACACCTTACCTGGTTCCCATTGGTCTATCTATCAAAATCTGAGAAACAGACTCCTGCAGCCCATCATTTCATTCTGGGCTCTGTTTGTCTCCTTAGACTGAAGGCTCCTGGAAACTGGGGTCTTTGTCTTACCAATCTTGGGGATCTGTCTTAGCACCAACACTTGCTGAAGTAAAGAGAAGGAAGGAAGTGTGTAGAGGTTCAGGTCTCTGATCCCTGACTTACCCCTTAGTAAATTAAGTATGTCACATTATTGCTGCCTCCACCTGAATCTTAGGGTTTCCTCTGGGGGCTGTGAGCTTGTCTCCAGCTGTCTTTATTCCTTCCCATTTGTCACTGTAGTTCAGCAGACCAGACAGTGTGGGTGCTCAGCATCACCAATGAATGTGAGGCTGTGTGCACAGAAGGGCCTTGCTTCAGCTTCAGGTTTGAGGAATAGTTTAGGGCCCTGCTCGGCAAACTGCGGCTCGCGAGCCACATGCGGCTCTTTGGTCCCTTGAGTGTGGCTCTTTCACAAAATACCACGGCCTGGGCGAGTCTGTTTTGAAGAAGTGGCATTAGAAGAAGTTTAAGTTTAAAAAATTTGGCTCTCAAAAGAAATTTCAATCGTTGTACTGTTGATATCTGGCTCCGTTGACGAATGAGTTTGCTGACCACTGGTTTAGGGACCTGGTTTACACCTGTTCACCAGCTTGCTGCTGACTGAGCCACAGCATCAGCACTCCAGCCCCTCTTACCTTCCTCTGTACTGTCCCTGCAGGAGAAAGTTCTATTCAGGTTCCAGGGTGTGTTTCCTGCCTTAGGCATTCATTGTTGTAATTTCTTAGGCATTTATTGTTGTAACTTTTGTAATTTCTTTTGGCTGTGGCCCTGGTTTACCCCTTTGGCTTCAGGACAAAAGTGGGTACACATGGCAGTTAACTTCTTGCCATGAACCCCTTGGATCCACTATGGCCTCCCCGGTCTATGATACCCTCTGCTCTCCACCTGCATATATATTGGGTATTTTGTTCTTGCTGCAGTTTATGACATCTTCCTGTAATTCCAGCCTGTACTTCACAGAGAACCCTGTAGCTCCTCCCTTCTCCTTAGGGCTGGGATTGCCCTCTGACCCCAGAGGGGCCTGAGCCATGCATCCCCTGCAGGGGGTGTCAGAAAGACTGGTGGTGGGACAGGCAGCCCCTCCCAAAGCTGAACTCAGCACCACTGTGACCTCTTGGCTCTCTGTGGCCCTGCCCGGCACTTCCTATCAGCATCAACCAAACCTGTGGCCACAAGACCTTCTGCTTGTCCCTGTCCACTGAGCGAGGTGATGTCCTTGGCCTCAGTCTCAGTTTTGCAGTTTAGGGAGCTTACTCCTCAGCCCACCTGTCTCCAGCTCAGACAACCACTTGCCCCACCCCCCAGCCTCTGCCTCACCAGCCCCCAGGGCATCTATGCCCCCCACCCTTCATTTTCCTATCACTTGCCAGGCTTTAGTGTTGTTTTCCGTTTCACAGTCAGAGCCCTTCCCATCCCCTCTGTCTTCTACTAGTAACTCAGTCAGGAGCCTGAGGCTTCCTTCTTTCCTTTACCAGTCCCTGGTCCCCAAAGTGACTCCCAACTGGGGTTACCCTACCCATTTTGCTGTTACCTTATGGACTGGGCTCATCTTTATGTTCGGGACAGCATGCTCACAACACACATGTGCATCCTTCTCTAAATGCAGTATACGCACCTCTTTATTCACCAGAGAAATTCTTCTCTGGGAGATACAGGGTCTAGGGAGGTGAACCACTCAAGCAAGAGCAGAGATGAGGATGAGCTCTTATTTGCCGCTCTATCCTTAGTGTCTTACTCAATCCTAGCTCATAGAAAGTGCTAAATAAGCCCTACCCGGTTTGGCTCAGTGGATAGAGTGTTGGCCTGCAGACTTAAGGGTCCCAGGTTCGGTTCCGGTCAAGGGCATTGTACCTTGGTTGCCAGGACTTCCCCAGTTAGAGGGTGTGCAGGAGGCAGCTGTTCAATGTTTCTCTCTCACAGCTGTTCAATGTTTCTCTCTCATTGATGTTTCTAACTCTCTATCCCTCCCCCTTCCTCTCTGTAAAAAAAAAAAAATCAATTAAAGAAATATATATTTAAAGTGCTAAATAAGTATCTCTTCTACAAATAAGAAAAAAAATACTTGGATAGAGCTGTACCCACTTTTACATGTTATATTTTATTTTAACCTTATAACAGTGCTGAAGGTAGGTAGAGAAGGGATTGTGATCTTTCTTTTAGAGATGAAAAAAAATATGCTCAGAGGGGTAGAGCAATTTGCCAAGATCACATAACTAGTAAGTTGGAGAGCCAGGACAAGGACTAAGATCTTTTGACTCTAAACCTAATTTCTTTGGGCTATACCAGATTACTTTCCTAAAAGAGTCCCGGCGGTTTCTGCCCCCACCCCCGCCTCATCCTCTTCCTCCGGCATTTTCCTGTCATCCCCCCATTCAGCCAAACAGGCTTTCCCCAGCAGCCTCTGAGTGCAGACCACTCCCCTGGCTCCTTTGGCCTCCTCCTCCCCCACAGAGTCCTTAGTTCCTGGGACTGAAAGCTGAGGTTCAGAGGGGCCAGGAAAGGGAGGGGGGGAGGGTAATGGCTAGTTCCAAAACAGCCAAGGCAGCTGTCCCTGTCACAGAGAGAGGAGACTGTGTGACAGTGTGTGTCTGTCTGCTTGAATGTGGGAGCACATGTGTGGGAGAGTGTGTGTTTGTATGCCTCTAGTTCCAAGTCCAAGTGCTTATTTTGTCTGAGTGGGGGCCTCTGTGAGTCTGCATGTGTGTCTGTCTGTCTCTAGGAACACACTGCCTGAACTCTGCTTTCGCAGCTTCATCTTTTCCTCTGGCCCTTATCTCTCCTCACCCTGCCTCCCTTTGCTGAAATAAAGGGTGAAACCAAGACACAGGTATGGAATGCTGGGGGAAGGGGAGCTTGGAAAATTAGAAGTCTGGAGCCAAAGCAGACTGGGAGGATAAATGGCAATGGTGGGATTTAGCTTTCCCTACAGGCAAACCCAAATGTCTCTTTTTCCCAATTCTCTGTTGCTCCTGTGACCTCTGGAGAAATCAGAGGCATGGTTTACATTTTGAGGGCATCTTTTAAAAAATATATTTATTTTACTTTTTATTAAATCTATTGGGGTAACATCGGTTAATAACATAGAAGTTTCAGGTGTGCAACTTTATAATAAGACATCTGTATACTCACTCTGTTGTGTGCATGCCACCCAAAGTCCAGTCTCCTCTGTCATCATGTATTGGAGCCTCTTTAACTTCTTCATCCTCTCGGATATAAAGTGAAAGGATACTTCAGAGCACCCCTTTGTCCAGCTCTATGTTCTGTGCCTTCCCAGCTCTTTGGGAAGAGCTACTAGTCAAGATTGCTACCGGTCCCTCCCAAGGGCATCTCCCTTCCACCAGAGCATTGAGCCAGCCTCAAGCCTCTGACTTCTGCCTCAGACCTGAGAGAGGTAAGCTGAGCACCTTCACCCTGGCCTGACTTCCCTCCTTCCTTCCCGGATCCCCTTCAGTCCTGCCTCTTTCATCCTAGGAAAAGGTCCAAGGTCTAGCCTCCTGTGCCGGTGGAAAGAACAAGGATTGTTCCTCCACTCCTGCCTTGACCTCTGTCCCACCCCAATCTTACTTGAGAGGAGGGGGCAGGGGACAGCTGTCCTCTCTGAGCCGGTTGAAGGGGGGCATTTCCATGTGCAAATACAGGCCACTGCCCATCTGTGCCTCCCTGAGAAAGGCTCCTAATAAATTCAGAGCAGCCAAGTGACAAACATCTCAATTTAGGCTAATCCACCACATTAATGCCACCTTGCACAGACTGTCTTAAATCCCTGTTAATGGGAAGGTAGATGGACCCCTCCCACCCAACTCTTCACCCTTTTTCCTCTGTCCCTACCCTCCTTTGGTTCTCCTCTGACATAGAGGCATCCAGAGCTCTCGAGCCTCATCAGTGTCCATTTCCCTTTCCTCCTACCAGAGAGGGCCTGAGAGAGCCAGCAGAAAAGAGAAATCTGCGGGGGAAACCTGAAGAGGGACCCAAGCAGGCTCCTGGGTACTGTTAGGCAAGGTTTGGGATCGGAAGTGAGGGGCGCAAGGGGGTTTTCAGAAGCTCATATCTATTGCCTGCCTGGGTGTGTGCATGTGAGCAGAACAATGACTGGTAGGATGTGAAGTCTGGACAGGCACAGAATCAGACAGAGCCGAATGCTTAGTGGTTTTCAAACTGGGTTTTTATTCTGGAACCCTTTTTTCAAACCAAGTCTCTCCAGAAAGCATGAACAAAACAGTCAAAAGCAGAGCTACCCTAGATGTAGCAGATCCAATCAAGACCAGGCTAGGGTACCATCCTGGAGACCAGCACTGTCCTTGAGAGGGTTTCTGAGGAGGGGCTCTAAAGAACACAACTTGAAAAAAAGCAAACGAAGCCCAGCCAGTGTGGCTCAGTGATGGAGCATCAACATATGAACCAGGAGGTCCTGGTTCCATTCCAGTCAGGGCACACGCCCGGGTTGCGGGCTCAATCCCCTGTAGGGGCCATATAGGAAGCAGACAATCAATGATTTTCTCTCATCATTGATGTTTCTACCTTTCCCTCTCCCTTCCTCTCTGAAACCAATAAAAATGTATGTTTAGATAAAGGAGAAAGAAAAAACAAATGGAGAAAGAAAAAAAAAACACATTAGCTTAGGTGTCTCCCAGACCAGGTTCAGATCCCAGTTCCACTGCTTACAAGCTCTGTGACCCTTAACTGTTATTTCAAGTCTCAATTTCATCACCTGAAAAAGGTGGTCATACTTAATATTGATGCATTCCTGTGAGGGGAGAGATAATGCGATAAAGGCACACTGTAAGCACTCATAATTGACAGCAGTGATTAGGGGAGAAGTATCAGGCCAGGTTCAATGAGCAACAGAGGTTCCTGCTCTGTGTTAGGTGTGATTGACTGGGGGGCATATATAAGTTTATGGGAATATTGGGCATTTGTGTGAGAGGGAAGGTATATGACATGTGGTGTGCAATCGTTGTGGTTTTCATTAATTCAATAAATACCTATTGAACACCAGCTGTGCACCAGGCACAGTTCTAGGTGCCTGGCAGTGAACAAAACAAAATCTAGTGTGTGAACTCATAAGTTTTTGCGTATACACCTTTTCCCCTGAGGCTGCTGTTTCCCCATTCTACCCTAGGGCACCCCCCCCACACACACACACACAGGAATAGCTTTATGTTGGTGGCTGCGAAAGGGGACAGTGAACCTAGGGGGGGGGGGGGAACACTTCTGGGAACCAAATAACCCGGAGATGTTTATCTCCATTGGCCTGGTCTGTGTCTCCTCTTCCCTCCAGAGCCTTCTCTCCATGGAGTTCGGCCTGCTCAGCGAGGCGGAGGCTCGGAGCCCGACCCTCTCACTGTCAGACGCGGGCACTCCCCACCCCCCTCTCCCAGAACACGGCTGCAAGGGCCAGGAACACAGTGGTGAGCGCGCCCCCTTCCGGGCGTGGGGGAGATAACAGCTCAGTCCCTCCTGGGGGGCGGGGCCCGGGCGGGAGCGAGCGGCTGGCTGGCTGGCTGGTGGCAGAGGTAACCCCCAGCCCGGCCACCCCTGTGACCTACCCCCCCAACCCGGCCCCAGACTCGGAGAAGGCCTCGGCGTCGCTGCCCGGCGGCTCCCCGGAAGACGGCTCGCTCAAGAAGAAGCAGCGGCGGCAGCGCACGCACTTCACCAGCCAGCAGCTGCAGGAGCTGGAGGCCACCTTCCAGAGGAACCGCTACCCCGACATGAGCACGCGCGAGGAGATCGCCGTGTGGACCAACCTCACCGAGGCGCGCGTGCGGGTACGGCCCTCCCGGGTCCGCAGCCCCTCCCCGGCCTTGCTCTCGGGCCGCGCAGCGAGTAGCTGGGGAACCTGCAACCTGTGGCTCCGCCCTGCCTGTCCCCCCGACCCCCAATCCTCGGATCCTACCGACACCCGAAGTCCCCAAGCCCGGCCCGCTACCCCGCACGGCCTTCTTCCCCCCGAGCTGCACCCTCTCACTCCTCCGTGACCCCAACTCCTCCCCGCGCCGTCGCCCCTGACTTGGCTCTGCCGCCCGCTGCTCCTCCTGTTCTCAGCTCCCTGACTCCACGTGCTCCTCCTCCACGACCCCATTCCCGCCTCCTCCGAACGGCCCCGGCCCCGGCTAGAACCCCCCGCCCCCCCAACCAGCTGCGGGGACCCCGGTCCGGGATCCCCGCTCGGCATCCCCCGACAGCCCGCCTTTCCCTCCGCGCCCGCAGGTTTGGTTCAAGAACCGGCGCGCCAAGTGGCGGAAGCGCGAGCGCAGCCAGCAGGCGGAGCTGTGCAAGGGCGGCTTCGCGGCGCCGCTCGGGGGGCTGGTGCCGCCCTACGAGGAGGTGTACCCCGGCTACTCGTACGGCAACTGGCCGCCCAAGGCGCTCGGCCCGCCGCTCGCCGCCAAGACCTTCCCGTTCGCCGCCTTCAACTCGGTCAACGTGGGGCCGCTGGCCTCGCAGCCCGTCTTCTCGCCGCCCAGCTCCATCGCCGCCTCCATGGTGCCCTCCGCCGCGGCCGCGCCGGGCGCGGTGCCGGGGCCCGGGGCCTTGCAAAGCCTGGGCGGGGGTGCCCCGGGGCTGGCTCCGGCCTCCGTGTCCTCGGGGCCGGTGTCCTGCCCGTACGCCTCGGCCGCCGCCGCCGCCGCCGCCGCCGCTGCAGCCGCCTCCTCCTCCCCTTACGTGTACCGGGACCCGTGCAACTCCAGTCTGGCCAGCTTGCGGCTCAAGGCCAAACAGCACGCCTCCTTCAGCTACCCCGCCGTCCCCGGGCCGCCCCCGGCAGCCAACCTCAGCCCGTGCCAGTACGCCGTGGAACGGCCCGTATGAGAGCCCGAGGCGGCCTGCCATCCCCGAGGACTGGGCCGATCGATCCTTCGTAGCCTCCCGGACTGAGGGCGCCCGGCGGGGCTCCATCCCGCCCCGGGGAGTCCGAGGGGGACGCCCGCCGGGGCAGCTGGCGGGAGGGAGGGAGGGAGGCGGCCGGCTCCAGAGCGAGCCTTCCCACCACCAGCCCCGAGCGCGCGGTGCGCTGGGCCCGACACACAGTCCATTCATTCATTCATTGCCCCCTGGGGCTCAGGCCAGGGACAGGGACCAGTTCCCCCCGGGGGCCAGCTTGCCTTTGGCCCGCCCCGCCTTCTCCAGACTCCTCCTCTCCCGTTTATCGTTTGCAAAGATCAATGAAATAAACGTGCGCGGACAGCGAAAGGCCTGATGATTCAGAGTCGCAAGGTGAGCCCATTTCCCCGCATCCTGCCGCCCCCAGGTCTCTGAGACAGAGCTGGGTCACGGGTGTTCAGGGAGAGCGGTGAGGGCTCATGTTTCTCGGGTTTCGGTCCCCCCCTCGGCCGCTACCTCCAGGATGGGGAAAGCCGAGGAGCCGCGGAGGGGAGCGCGCGCGTGCCGGCGTGTTTGGGTGGGAAAGGTTTGGGGGGGACTAGCCGCTGGGCGGGCGCTGGCTATAAAGTTGGTGCTGCGGCGCCACCTTGCGGTCTTCCGGAGGATAAAGGAAGATCGGGTTTAACGCGTGCAGGTGTCACTTGTGCATCTTACAGGAAGCCTGCAAACCTTAAGAGAAGTTACTCCGTCTTTCTGCACCTGTTTCTCACTGTGCCGACGAGGGAGGGGCTGGGGCCTCTGACAGCAATAAAATTCTGGTCTGTGACAGACATCTATTAAGTGCCTACCAAAACTAGGATTCTTATTGAGTGTCTGTGTATGTGCTTTTCATCCACACATCCTCTTAGACGTCTAACCTACTGATGATCATCATCCCATTGCCAGCAGCCGTTCCCCGCCACAGCAGACTCCTTCTTCCCCCAATTTCCCCAAACCAAGGAGTCTTCTTGAAATATGTAATTAAAAAATAGAGCAAGAAGAAAAAAAAAGGTTTCTATACAGAAATATAAATAACTCGGCTGTGGGAATCCTCCCCAGTCCCAGCCCCCTCTCAGGGTCTGCCTGGCCTTCACATTAAAAAGAGAAACATCAAAGTGCTAGATCACATCCCCTTCCCGTGGTTTGATGTTTCGTGTCTGTCATAACTTCCTGCCACCTTGGGGCACACATCCTGTGGCAAAACCGCGCAGGGCAAACCTCCTAAACCTCAACGAAACCCCTCCAGACCCCGGGAAGGAGAGAGCCTGGAGCCTCTTCTTTTTCGCCAACCCTTTACTCGCTCTTGGTCTTGCCTTTCACCTGGGGCTTTATGTAGGTTTTGTAGAAGAAGTTGGCAAAGAGGATGAAGTAGGTCACGTACAACATGATGGACCAGAAGAACTGTTCCGTTGTGGTCTGGCACCCCTGGTCCTGACTCCAGATGTAGGCCAGGATGACGACGGTGAGTCCCAGAAACATCTGCAGGATCTGCAGGCTGGTGATGAGCCTGGGAAACCACCTGGGGGACTTCACTTTGGCAGCCTTCAGCGTGTAGTAGGTGTACATGATAGCGTGCACGCCGTAGTTCATGGTCATAAACCAGCCGCCTGCAGCTATCTTGTGCTTGAATCCAAAGCTTGAGAACACCAGCACTGTGCTGTGGTGGTACCAGTGCACAAAGATGAGCGGCCGCTTACGCAGGATGATGAAGGCTGTGTCTCCTGGGAGATGGGGAGTCAGAGCTGACATACCACCCTCTGCACTGAATGTGGGGGCTAAGAGGGAATTCTCAGGGTGGGGAGAGGAGATTTTGTGGCAAAGAATCTGGAGGGGCGCTTGGTGAGAGGTGTTGTTAGGACCAGGGGTGGGGAAGGGATTCTCCATGCGATGGGCAAGGGGGAAAATGAGGAAGGATACAGTTGACGGGGTGCCAGAGAGACAAAGCCTTGCCACTCACCAAGTTCAATGACCTTGCTGAAGACAAAGAGGCAGGACCAGAATCTCATGACAGAGTCGTTGGTGAAGTTGCGGAAGCACACGGTATGCTTTAGGCTGTGCGTATGTATCAACGATCTCATATAGCCCCACGTCCTCACTGCCCCCAGGATACTGAAATGGGACAGAGGAAAAGGGTGTAAGATCATCCCCAGACACCAATCCACCCTTCCCCCTCAGCCCGGTCAGGACCCCAGCTCCGCCACCTTCCCATTCTTCCAGGAGTCATGGCTTCTGAGATCCTGGAGCCAATCTGGTAAATCCAGCCAACAATCTAAAGGAGATGAAGGCTGGGAAAGGACCAGGGAATGCTGGAGGACGGGACTGCAAGCTGAGTTAGGGTACAGAATTCTTGGGATGGGTAGACGCCTAAGAGGAGGTGGGTGGCAGGATGGGAGATATCAGTGAGGGAGGAAATATGGGAAGGAGGGGCTAGGGAAGTTATTGGAGGACCTTAAAGTCTGGAGAAATTTGATGGAAGTATACAGACTCCACGAGCACAAGAGGACTCATGAGAGAACAGAAACTGCTAGTCTGGCGCCTGGGGAAGAAGGAGAGGGGAGGCTGGGGAGGAGCGCTAGAGCTGAGAGAAGGGGATAGCAAGAGCTGGGGGCAACTTGGAGAACTGATGCCATTGAGGTTTCTAGAAAGCTTTTGGGGTTGGAGGGAGGGTCTAGGGTGTACAGGATAAGCGAGGAGTGTCTTACCTGAAGACTGCAAGGCAGAAGGACCACAGGATGAGAGGCCCCTGCAGGCTGAAGCCCTCCTGCGCCTTCATGTAGTGGTGCCCCACGAAGATGAACAGCAGGTAGATCAGAGCGATGGAAATTGAGGTTGTCCTGGCAGGCAGAAGGCACACGGGATGGGCTCGTGGGTGGCTTAGGGTTAGAGAAATACCCACTCATCTCTTCAAGCAAGTGCTCTGGATTGGAGTTCCACCTCTGCCACCCACTAACTTGGTGCCGTTGGAAAAACTGCTTTGTTCACCGAGCCTGTTTTCTTACTTGTAAAAGGGACTAACCCTCCTGTCCTGACAGCGTTACTAAATTAGTACTGAGGATGTACCCGGTGGAGCATCGTCCCGGACACCAGAGGGTGCTGGGTTCGAACCTCATCAAGGCACATACCCAGGTTGTGGGTTCGGTCCCCCATTAGGGCAACTGATCAATGTTTCTCTCTCACATTGATATTTCTCTCTCTCAAATCAATAGTAACATATCCTCAGTGAGGAGTGAAAAATATGCAAATCCATAGCCCATTGCAGGGACTGTGTCCAAGGGTTTCGTGATTGTGGCTCTCCCGAAGGCACGGGTGGCAAGTGCTGGCCCACGCCCAGAAGCAACACAGGGCTATGGTGTAAGAAGACTGTGGCCAAGAGCTTCTGCCAAGCCGGCTGGAGCGCACCATCAGCCCGCAAACACCTCGGAGGAGCCGCAGGGCAAGGCCAGAGAGCCGGCCGCCAATCTTGAAGAGCTCCTTGACTTTGCCCCCTGGTCCGCAGCTGGGACGAGGCAACACTTGAAGAACAACGTGGTGGTTGTGAAGGGCTGGCTGTCCCTAGGCTCCGGCACCATGTCCACGGGCACACCCGGCCACACGAGGCCATAAAGGACAAAGAGGAATCGGCGGAGGGGGTTAGGAGTTCAAGTCAACCCCATTCCTCAGAGACCAGTCCTCACTACACTCTTTCCCTCTGGGGTCTGTCTCCTTGCACATTCCTCAGCCCCGCTTCTTATTTCCGCCTCTCTCTCTCTCTCTCTCTCTCTCTCTCTCTCCCTCTCTTCTCTTCCAGATCTCCTCTCTCAGAGGCCTCACACCGCCTGCCCGCCTGCACCTTAGACAGCGGGAATGCGGAGCCCATACAGGAGGACTGGTACCTTTGCTTTTTTTATTTTTGCCCGCCTGCACCTTAGACAGTGGGAATGCAGAGCCCATACAGGAGGGCTGGTACCTTTGCTTTTTTTATTTTTTTTTTAAATATATTTTATTGATTTTTTTACAGAGAGGAAGGGAGAGAGATAGAAAGTCAGAAACATCAATGAGAGAGAGTCATCGATCAGCCGCCTCCTGCACGCTCCACAGTGGAGATGTGCCCGCAAGCAAGGTACATGCTCCCGACCGGAATGGAACCTGGGACCTTTCAGTCCGCAGGCCGGCGCTCTATCCACTGAGCCAAACCTTTGCTTTTTAAGAAAACCATTGCGGGCGGTGTGTCCCCCACCTCCCCGCTTACCCCCTGCTCATTTCAGTCATCAGGATCACGACCTTGGCCTGGCCTCCCCCGTCCTGGGGCCTCACCAGTACTCTTCCAAAAGCGGCCTCATGTTCAAGAGCAGCTCGAAGTCGTAGGGCTGCAGCAGGGTCCCGCTCCCGTCGGAGGCGTTCACGGCCGTCCCCATTGCGTTCTGCAGACGTCAAGGCCGGGAGCGTGGGGAGCTGAACGACAAGTTGGGGGTCGGGGAGGGGGGTGAGGGGAGGCCGAGGAGCGAACCTGAGGGCGGGTCAGAACGGACCCGGGGACCCAAGGAACTCCGCGGGAAGCGATGCGCCCGACTCGGACCAGTGCGCTGCGGTCGGACCCCATTGCACCGCAGCCGCCTCTGCCGTATATAAACGCTGAGTCGCCGAGCCGCGGCGTCGTTATCCAATCAGCACCGAGGGACAGGCCTCTGTCCCGCCCCTTGGCGGAAGCACGCTCTCTGATTGGTCATTCTCCCACACATCCCTGCCCGCCCCCAATGCCAATCCTTTAGACCCTCCACCTCGCCACGCCTTTCCCATCCTTTCTCCCCTCCTCACTCCCATCCCCGCCCCCCTGCACCCCAACATCTCCACTCTCCCTTGCTTGGCTTAGCTCCTGTGGCCTCCCCAGGAACTTGGACGCCCAGGTCTTCGCCTGGAACGCCAACCTCAGCCTTTCCCTCAGTTTGTTTCAATCCTGACCTACTTGACAGCCAGGAGAGAGTGGAGGCGACCTCAGTCTCTGGTGCCCTGACCCAGAAATAGGCTTGTCAGACTCCCCCGTTTCCCTGAGACCCTGGAAAACTCAGGCCAGGGTTGAGGACGAGTCGGACTGGGGAAGCAGCAGCAGCAAAAAGCCTCTCCCCACAGTTCCACCTGCCTCCTTCAGGTCTGTGGTGGTGGGTTTGGCAAGGGAGGTGAATTTTCATGAATCTTATTGTTGAGGTTGTTGATGTTATGTTTGAGAAGACGGCTGTTGAAGCTGTCGTGATTTCTTTACAGTTTCCTGAATTCCTGAACTGCTTCGGCCTGACATCCAGTAATAACCCGGGGAAGGAAATGGGGTCACCCCCTGGGCTTCCGGGGTTATTGTTTTAAGGCTTCCTGGAGGCCTCCTGGGGTTAGAAGGGGAGATGCTGTGTATCTTCCCTGTAGTCTGTTCTCTCCCCCAACCTGCGACTGTCTAATCGAATCTATCCGTGCCCTTGCCTGTGTACTCAGCCCTTTTGAGGCCTTATTCGTCCGTCCCTTATTCCTCTCCTAGGTTTTTTATAAAAGTGCGAAAGAAATACAAGATTTGCAAAACAAGTGCTCAGGTAACTAAATACTAGTGTACAATATTTATAATCAAGATATAGCAACAAATAGCAAGGCTGAGGGTCTCTGGAGTCAGAGGACCCGGGTAGGAACCCCAGCTCCATTTCCTTGACCTCAGCCACTGTCTGGGAATGGGTCACAAGGGCAGTCCTTTGTCTCTGTGCCTCATCACTTCTCACCTGATTACTACAGCCGCTGTCTTACTCAGGTTAACTGGTTGCACCACTTCCTCCAATACAGTGCTTCTCTCTCTCTATTGCATTAGGACCTGTAAAGAATTCCCAAATCTGGCTGATCGTAAGTATCCTGAGCTCTAGCCCCAGAGATCCTGACTCGGGAGTTGGTCCCAGACCATACTTGGAAAACCACCACTTTCTGTCCTCTCATCCAGAAGTGGGTTCTAAAACCTAAATTGGATCATGCTACTTTCCTGCTTAAAACCCTTTGGTAGAGCTCACTCTCTCTCTGTATGTGTGGTGTGTGTGTGTGTGTGTGTGTGTGTGTGTGTGTGTGTGTGTTGTGGGTGGCAGGGAGGGGAATTTATATATACATGTGTTTATTGATTTTAGGGAGAGAGGAAGGGAGAGGTCTAGAGAGATGAAAACATCGATGAGAGAGAATCATCAATTGGCTGTTTCCTGCACAACCCCTACGATCCATACTGGGGATCAAGCCTGAAACCCGGGCATGTGCCCTGACCAGGAATTGAACTGGTGACCTCCTGGTTCATGGGTTGATGCTCTGAGCCACACCAACCAGGCCCTAACTTCGCTGACACTCTTTATCAGTAAAATGTAGATAGTCATGCTTGCCTGCCTACTTCACAAGGTTGGTGTCAGTATACAAGCCAGATAATGTCAATGAAATGATATTATGGACTAGACACATAGAAATGTCAGGGTGAATAATTTTGAAAGGTTTATAAATGCACATAGAATATATATATAGTCAGTCTCAGGTGTCTTTCAAATGAAAAGATTTTACATTGTCATTCCTGTGAAGTTTGAGGCTTGAGGACAGAGTGTGTGGAAGAGAAAAATAAAAATCTCCAGAAATTATTTCCTATGGGAAACCTTTCCTGACCCTAGGACATTGTCTGGTATTTCTATTATATAGAAATTGTTCTCATAACACGGTATTCTTTCCTTCAATGAGAGTTTATAATTACGTCATTATTTTTATGATTTCTTCGTTAATGCCTTTTCCCCCATTAGTCCTTGAGCTCCATAATGCAGGCAATATGTCTATTTTGTTCAACATCATTCTCCTAACTCTGGCATACAATAAGTACTCAGGTAATATTTATTTCATGAAGGACTTAATGAATGAAATCCTCCGCCTATAAATCTGGGTGATGCTCTTTGCTTCTCCGAGATAAAAATGCCAAGTTTGTTGGGTCTTTTACCTCTTGGCCTTAGATTTATCATCTGTTAAATGGGAATAACATCTACCTCAGAAGCATGTTTATAAAGATCAAAGGAGATAATTTATGTTAAAAACACATTATCTGCCCGGCCAGCGTAGTTCAGTGGTTGAGTATTGACCTATGAACCAGGAAGTCATGGTTCCATTCCTAGTCAGAGCATATGCCTAGATTTTCAGGCTGGATTCCCAGTGTGGGGTGTGCAGAAGGCAGTCAATCAATGATTCTCTCTCATCATTGATGTTTCATTTCTCTTTCCCTCTCCTTTCTCTCTTCTTCTCTGAAATAAATAAAAATAGATTTTTAAAAAAGAACATTAACGCCCTAGCTGGTTTGGCTCAGTGGATAGAGCATCAGCCTGGTGACTGAAGGGTCCAGGGTTCAATTCTGATCAAGGGCACATGCTCGGGTTGCAGGCTCAATCCCCTGTAGGGGTGTGCAGGAGACAGCTGATCAACAATTCTCATCAATGATCTCTCTCTCTCTCTCTCTCCCTTCCTTTCTGAAATCATTAAAAAATAAAGAACATTATCAACATAAAATATTAAGCAAACAATAGTAATTATTACAAAAAAAGGGAATTTGTACAAATTTCAACTTCTTTTTAATAAAACTCACTAATTAACTAACAAGGAAAGCCATGCTTTAGCCAATTTGGCTCAATGGATAGAGCATCGGCCTGTGGAGTGAAGGGTTCCAGGTTTGATTCTGGTCAAGAGCCCAGTGTGGGGCTACAGGAGGCAGCCAATCAGTGATTTCTCTCATCATTGGTGTTTCTATCTCTCTATTCCTCTCCCTTCCTCTCTGAAATCAATAAAAATATATTTTAAAAATAAAAAGATGAAATGAAAAATATACAAAGGAAAGCCAACATCTGGTGATTGATTGCACAACAATGTGAATTTACTTAACACTAATGAATTGTACACTTTAAAATGGTTAAGATAGTAGGTCTGGCCAGGTAGCTCAGTTGGTTGAAGCATGGTCCTGGTGCACCAGGGTTGTGGTTGGGTCACATGTGAGGGTTAACCAGTGAGTGCATGGATGAGTAGAATAGCACTTAGATTTCTCTCTCTCTCTCTCCCAAATCAATAAATAAACTTTTAAAAATGCTTAAGCCTGGCTGCATGGCATAGAGCGTTGACCTATGAACCAGGAGGTCATGGTTTAATTCCCAGTCAGGGCACATACCCGGGTTGTGGGTTCCATCCCCAGTGTGGTCCTGTACAGGAGGCAGCCAATCATTAATTCTTTCTCATCATTGATGTTTCTATCTCTCTCTCCTTCTCAGAAATCAATAAAATGTTTTTTTTTTAAAAATAACTAAATTAAAAATGGTTAAGCTAGCTGAGACTGGTTTGGCTCAGTGGATAAAGCGTCGGCCTGCGGACTGAAAGGTCTCAGGTTCGATTCCAGTCAAGGGCATGTACCTTGGTTGCAGGCACATCCTCAGTAGGGGTCGTGCAAGAGGCAGCTGATTGATGTCTCTCTCTCATCAATGTTTCTAACTCTCTATCCCTCTCTCTTCCTCTCAATAAAATATATATTTTTTAAAATTGTTAAGCTAGTAAATGTTATATAATGTATATTTTACCACAATTTAAACATTTAAAAAAATGAAAGCCATGAAGTGAAAATATAGTTTTAAGTAAGACATATTAGTATAAAGAGTTAATATGCATGGTACATAAAAAGCTTACTCTTAATCCCATCTCTCTGACCCTTGGTAAGTGGCTAAGGACATAGATAGGCTCATCTTATGATTCTAGTGTCCCCAAATCTACCTCTCATTAGCTGCCAGAAAGGTCTTTCTAAAACACAAAATAGCTCTTTAAGAACAACAACGAAAAACTTCAGGACAAAGGTCAGGCTCCTAAACCATTATCTATCATCACTCAGCCCCTGCATCCCACATTTTAGCTATAATGAACCAGTCACAATTATTATTCCCTCTCCCCAGACATTTTTTTATCACCTGGACAAATCGTACCCATTGTTCAGCCCCAAACCACTTGCCAAACTTAATCTGTTTTGGAGACCACTCGAGTCCTACTTTGTCTTTAACCTACAGGACTTTGTCCAAACTGCCTGCCAATGTTGTGCTTCTACCAACTGAGTACAGTTAGTCATTTATTTTCTATACTATTTTGACTCCCCATCCTTTCTCAAATGGTCCTTTTTGTTAGGTCATTCTTCTTTGAGGAAAGCACACAGGGCTTGGCACAGAGTGGGCACTCAAAAGATGCCTGCTGCTCTGAATTGAATAGGCACCTAAGAGGAAATACAAACAATAAACATATATAGTTTTTAAAGACTCAACTTCCTTAGTAATTAGGGAAATGCAAATTAAAGACTGTATGTATAGTATGGTCCCAATTAACAGTCATTAAACTGTGTAAAAATTAAATATCCAACGCTGGTCAAAGCTTTGGGAACCAGATACACTCACACCTGGCTAGGGGCCACCAGATAAACAGACATAATCCTTCAAGAAGGACGCTTAAGTAATACTTAGCAAGAACCAATGGGGATATCCTTTGGCCTGGTCTCTCACCTAGGAATTAAAAACACAGTGAAATAGGTCAAAATAAAATCTGTATGTAAATTAGTGTGACTTAAAATAATAGAACCCATCAATAAATGATTAAATTATTAAATACTAAAATTACAAAACAGTTTGCATATACCATAACATGAAGAAACATGAAACCATGTTTGTAAGATAATGTGAAAGAAAAACAATATTGAAAACTGGGTGAAGGAGAGAATCCAAGATGGCGGCATAGGTAAACACTGCTGTCTTGCACAACAATTTCAAAACTACAACTAAAAGACAGAACAGACATCATCCAGAACCACAGGAAAGCTGGCTGAGTAGAAATTCTACAACTAGAAATAAAGAGAGGGGCTCACAGAGACCCAGAGGAGTTGCAAAAAGCTGAGGTACGGAGACGCGCGTGTGGAGAGAGTGGGTGCGGGAGAACCTGGCTGGCTTTCTCTGGCAGGAGGGAGACAGAGACTCTCAAAGGCATTGAACTCCTTATCCTACGACACTAAACCCCTGATCCAGCCGAAACTCATTTGGGGGGGAGTTTGGACTGTGAAGGGGGAGAAGTGCACGGAAATTTAGGGGAGTCGCAAAAGATCAGAGGCCTGGTGGCGCGCACGGCACTGTGCTGCAGAGGACAGACTGCTGATTGTGCCGCTGGCTTTCACGAGTGGGCGGGAGATAGACCCTCCCAACTGTGCCACTTCTACCTTCACTAAACCCCAGTTTCAGGCGAAACCCTGGGGACCCAGACTCATATGGTTCCAGAGCACAGGTGAGCTAGAGGAGCAGCAGTCTAGAGGTACTGTGAGAGAATGTGTGCGCGGGCATGCACAGGGACCACTCCAGTGATTACCCAGTCATGTGAGACTCAGGGGCCATGGAGGGCAGGGCCAACTGCAAGGCAAGGCGGTCCCTTAAGCCCTGAGACTCCACCCATCCCAAGCTCAACAGAGAGGCTTTTGTGGTTATACAAGTCTGGTATCATAAGGCTGAATACAACACAGAAGTTCTCCCGGCATAGTGAAAATGTTGAGACAAGGGAAGGGATCACAAACAAAAGAAATGGAGGAAAACAAATGAGTGGATATAGAGTTCAAAACCATGCTTATAAGGTTTTTCAAGAATATCCTAGAAAAGTTGGATAAAGTTAGCAAGACCCAAGAGGAGATGAAAAAGAACCAAATAGAGATGAAAAAGATCCAACTAGAGATGGAAAAGGACCAACTAGAAATTAAACATACACTGACTAAAATAAAAAATTACTATACAGAGACCTAACAGCAGACTAAAGGAAGGCAAGAATCAAGTCAAAAATTTGAAATATAAAGAATCAGAAAACATTCAACTGGAAAAGCAAGAAGAGAAAAGAATCCAAAAATGTGAAGATAATGTAAGGAGCCTCTGGGACAGCTTCAAGCGTACCAACATCAGAATTGTGGGAGTGCCAGAAGAGAGAGAGCAAGATACTGAAAACCTATTTAAAGCAATAATGATTGAAAACTTCCCACATCTGGTGAAAGAAATAGACTTACAAGTCCAGGAAGCACACAGAACCCCATATGAAAGGAATCCAGAGAGGACTACACAAAGACACATCATAATTAAAATACCAAGAGCAAAAGACAAAGAGAGAATATTAAAAGCAGCAAGAGAAAAACAGTTCATTACCTACAAGGGAGCACCCATACATCTGTCAGCTGATTTTTCAACAGAAACGATGCAGGCCAGACAGGAGTGGCAAGACTTATTCAACATGATGAATAGCAAGAACCTACAACCAAGAATACTGTATCCAGCAAAGTTATCATTCAGAATTGAAGGGCAGATAAAGAGCTTCACAGATAAGAAAAAGCTAAAGGAGTTCATCAACTCCAAGCCAGTATTATATGAAATGCTGAAGGGTACTCTTTTAAGAAGAGGAAGAAGAAAAAGGTAAAAGATGAACAATTATGAATAAACAAATACTTATCTATCAACAAGTGAATCTAAAAATTAAGTGAATTAAAAATTTAATCAACAGAATAAACTGGTAAATATAATAGAATCAGGAGCACAGAAGGGGAGTGGACTGATAATTCTCAGGGAGAAAGGGGTGAGGGGTGTTCAGGGAAAGACTGGACAAAAATCATACACTTATGGATGAGGTCAATGGGAGGGAGCTGGGTGGAGGGGTGCTATGGAGGGGAAAAAAGAGAAACAAATGTAATGATCTGAATAATAAAGATTTAATTAAAAAAAGAAAGAAAGAAAACTGGGTGAAGGACGGAAGGAGACTGTGGAGGTCGCAGTGCAGCGCTTCGAGCCTATCAAAATAATCAATGAATGAAAGGATAAGTATGTGCCAAAACTGGTTTGGCTCAGTGCATAGAGCTTTAGACTGTGGACTGAAAGGTCCCAGGTTCGATTCCGGTCAGGAGCACGTACCTTGGTTGTGGGCACATCTCCAGTAGGGGGCATGCGGGAGGCAGCTGATTGATGTTTCTCTCTCATTGATGTTTCTAACTCTCTATCTCTCTCCCTTCATTTCTGTAAAAAATCAATAAAATATATTTTTTAAAGAAAGAAAGGATATGTATGTGCTGTGCTAGCACAGCCAAGGGTTCGTGGAGCCTGAGGGAGGACTGGCAAAGGATGAAGAAGAGACAGACAAAGAGAATAAGCTTCGTCTAGGTGGATCTTCTGTGCATGAGTAAGATCACAGAACACATCCAGACTGCAGGCTGCTGCTTTATTTTATAGTCAAAGGTAAACAAGGTGGAATGAATCTAACTTGCTGAATATCTCCTGGTTACTGGCTGAATTCACTTATAAAAGAATCATATTCCTCTGTGTGGAAGTCACTTCATGAAATATTTAATTACAAATCCAGGGATTGCAAAGCCTTTTGATTTCCCAAAGGAAGGGGACATACCACTATATCAAATAAGCTTGACATTACAGCCAAAATGGTGCTGTCCCAAAGACAACACAATGAACTAGAGAGTGGAAGAGAGGGGAAAAGACAGACAGAAATATCAGTGTGAGAGAAACTCATCGATTGGTTGCCTCCTGCAGGCACCCCAACCCAGGGCCCAGCCAGGGAGGGGCCTGCAACTGAGAAATGGGGCTATAGCAGATTATCTTCGTTCAAATGGTTATGAAGAGGCATATTCACTTTTTAAAAAAGAAGCTGAATTAGATATGAATGAAGAATTAGATAAGAAATATGCTGGTCTTTTGGGGAAAAAAAGGGCATCTGTTATTAGATTACAAAAGAAGGTTATGGAATTAGAATCAAAACTAAATGAAGCAAAAGAAGAATTTACATCAGGTGGACCTCTTGGTCAGAAAGGAGACCCAAAAGAATGGATTCCCCGTCCACCAGAAAAATATGCTTTGAGTGGTCATAGGAGTCCAGCCACTCAAGTTATTTTCCACCCTGTGTTCAGTGTTATGGTCTCTGCTTCAGAGGATGCTACAATGAAGGTGTAGGATTATGAGACTGGAGATTTTGAACGAACTCTTAAGAGGCATACAGACCCTGTACAGGATATTTCATTTGACCACAGTGAAAGCTTCTGGCTTCCTGTTCTGCAGATATGACCATTAAACTATGGGACTTTCAGGGCTTTGAATGCATCAGAACCATGCGCGGCCGTGATCACAATGTTTCTTCAGTAGCCATCATACCTAATGGAGATCATATAGTGTCTGCTTCAAGAGATAAAACTATAAAAATGTGGGACGTGAAAACTGGCTACTGTGTGAAGACATTCACAGGACACAGAGAGTGGGTACGTATGGTGCGGCCAAATCAGGGTGGCACTCTGATAGCCAGCTGTTCCGATGACCAGACTTGTGCGAGTATGGGTTGTAGCAACAAAGGAATGCAGGGCTGAGCTTCGAGAACATGAGCAGGGGGTAGAATACATTTCCTGGGCTCCAGAAAGCTCAGATTCTTCCATCTCTGAAGCAACAGGACCTGAGACTAAAGAAAGTGGCAAGCCTGGGCCATTCTTGCTATCTGGATCCAGAGACAAGACTATTAGGATGTGGGATGTCAGTACTGGCAGGTGCCTTATGACCCTTGTGGGTCATGATAACTGGGTACGTGGAGTTCTGTTCCATTCTGGGAAGTTTATTTTGAGTTGTGCTGATGACAAAACCCTATGTATAGGGTTATAAGAACAAGTGATGCAGGAAGACCCTCAATGCGCGTGAACACTTTGTTACCTCCCTGGATTTCCATAAGACGGCACCATATGTGGTTACTGGCAGTGTAGATCAAACAGTAAAGATGTGGAAGTGCCATTAATTGAGTCTCATTTGGCCCCTCCTCCTGATTTTCCTCTGGATGCACTCTGATGATACCATGGTTACCCTATTGAGTTCTGTTTAAATAAATATTGTCCTTTCGTGTAAATTATTCTGGATGTAGATTAAGCTTATTAAATGTTACACACAAAGTAAAAAGAAAAGAAAACTGTATCTTTACCATTACCTCAGTTCGTTAAAAGTGATGATCCCCTGACCTAGCTGGTTTGGTTCAGTGGATAGAGCATCAGCCTGCGGACTGAAGGGTCCCAGGTTTGATTCCAGTCAAGCGCATGTATCTTGGTTGCAGGCACGTCCCCGGTAGGGGGGCATGCAGGAGGCAGCTGGTCAATGTTTCTCTCTCATCGATGTTTTTAGCTCTCTATCCCTTTCCTTTCCTCTCTGTAAAAAATTAATAAAATATATTTTTTAAAAACTAATTTAAAATATTTACAATTCTGGTATTTCCTGAATTCATATTTACAAATGAGATAGAGTATTTATTTTAAAATTTTTATAGTCAAGTTCCATTATAATAAGTTAACTCATTCTAACTTTAAAATGCCATTTTATTATAAACTAAATATCCATAGCCACATGAACCTCTTCCTAGAATCTATGTGTGATTTATCTGGGAGGTTTCTGTGTACAACAATAAAATAGGGTTAAGTTACTGTAGCTTTAGAGGCAGTTTGGATATCTATAGAACCCATTTCCCTTTGTTGTTCTTTTTCAAATTTTCTTGTCTCTCCTTGCAAATTTTCCCTGCCAGATTAACTTTAGAATCAGTTCAATTCCATATAATATGCAACTTAGTTTTTCTCCTAACTTTTTGTTTTGAATTTTTTTAAATTTAAAAATAATTGGGTGAGGAGGGAATCTAAGAGGAAACAATAGTAACATGAACACTTACATACTGTTTTCCAGATTCACCAATTGCTAACGTTTATTACATTTGCATTATTGCTCTTTTTGTCCAGCAATTACACTCCATCTGTTAAAAAATAAAGGATCCCTAGCCAGTTTGGATCAGTGGATAGAGCGTCACCTGCAGACCAAAGGGTCCTGGGTTTGACTCTGGTCAAGGGCACTTACCGTAGTTGCAGGCTCTCCCCTGCCTGAGCCCTGGTCAGGGCGCGTGCAGGAGGCAACCAATTCATGTGCTTCTCTCACATCGTTGTTTCTCTCTCTGTCTTTCCCTCTCTCTTCTACTTTCCCTAAAAATCAATGGGAAAATATCCTCAGGGGAGAATTAAGAAACAAAAAAAAAGATAAAGGCAAACTGGAACTCCAGTACATTGTGAGATTGCAAATGGTATGGACACTTGGAAACAGTTTGACAGTGTCTTATAAAGTAAACTGTATACCTACCTTATGATCCAGCAATCCCATTCTTAGTACTTACTCAAGAACAAATTTGAATATATGCATCAAAACTGATAATCAAATAGCATTTTCCATAATAAGCACAAACTGGAACAAACCAAATAGTCATTAACTGATAATTGATTTCAAAATGTCTTTATTATGTAATACTACTCTGCACTAGAAAGAAATGAACTATCAATATGTGAAACAACATGGATAAATCTCAAAAACATTATACTAAATGAAATAAGTCAAACACAAAAGACTATTGTATGATGCCATCTAAAAAATAAATGAGAAGTATACTGGCAGAAAGCCTCAAATTTTTTTTTTTAATATATATCTTATTGATTTTTTTACAGAGAGGAAGGGAGAAGGACAGAGAGCTAAAAACATTGATGAGAGACATCGATCAGCTGCCTCCTGCACACCCCACACTGGGGATGTGCCTGCAACCAAAGTACATGCCCTTGACCGGAATCAAACCTGGGACCTTTCAGTCCAAAGGCCGACGTTCTATCCACTGAGCCAAACCGGTTTCTGCAGAAAGCCTCAAATTTGATGAAATGGGTTGTACCAGTTACACGAACATATTGCTATTTTTTAAAATATGGCAACAACTAATGTTTACTGAGGTTGCTATGTGCTAGGCATTGGCTAAGACCTCAATAATAAATAACAATTTCAGGCATATAGAAGTTAGGTAATGGGTCTTGAGATCATACAGCTGGCTGTCTAAAGGCTGTCTGGATCCTTACAGCATGGAAGTGAATAAGATTACGTGGGTGAGTACTTCTTGTGGGAGTAAAGCAATAGAACAACAAAGAAAGAGAGTTTATGGTATTGGCACAGCCACTCACAGGGCCTTGGTCTGAAATGCTGGGATGAAATGACTAGCAGACCTCAGAGAACTGGTCCAGGGGCCCAAGACCTAAGGATTATATTGTGGGAGTTAAACTTCAATCAGAGTTCTTCATATTGAATCAAAGTGAAATAAGCCAGGCAGGACATGAAGGATTTCCTGTCTGACACAGGATAACTTGAAGGGTGTGGGTGACACCTCAAACCTAGATGCTCGCCGACCTACCAGAGGTATAGGTTTTATGTGTACCTTTCAGCAGCTGGAAGAGCCAGGTGGAAGAAAAGTATTCAGGGCAAAGAGGGAAAGTGAGGAAATAGTTGTAGAGTATAGATGGTGTAGGGTCTGTGATGGAGAAATATCCCTCATTTTGTCCTGTATATGGTTCCAGGGATGTAATAAACACAAGAGGTCAGATGCTGGATGTAACAGGGTGTTGCTTCATTAACCCCAAAGCCTGAATATCTCCACAAACTGCAATTCTCTTTTATCTCCAGATCACCTGGTTAGGAGACAGCCATTTGTCTCTGCATTTTTGCTGCTTCCCTGAGTTGGTAGAGTAGCTTTGTGTGCTAGGTGTCCTATATAGCCCAGTAGCTCCGCCTCTCCAGTTACCTGAGGTGGACACTCTTGGTGCACCCCTTTGTGGACTGTGTGTACAGGCTTATTGTAGTTAAGTGTTGCTTGTTGTTAGTATCCCTGGGGGTAATTGACCTCCAAACCAGTTGGTCGTGAGGATTAGCTGTGTCTGTGCCCAGAGAACTTCTGTGCTGGACTCAGCCTTAAGACTGCCAAGATTGTGCCCTAACCAGTTTGGCTCAGTGGATAGAGTATCGGCCTGCGAACTCATGGGTCCCAGGTTCGATTCCAGTCAAAGGCATGTACCTTGGTTACAGGCACATCCCCAGTAGGGGGAGTGCAGGAGGCAGCTGATCGATGTTTCTTTCTCATGGATGTTTCTAACTCTCTCTCCCTCTCCCTCCCTTCCTCTCTGTAAAAAAATCAACAAAATATATTAAAAAAAAAAAAAAGACTTGCAACAGCCTCTGTGCTGGGCTTGGATGTGATGGAGTCTCAGGGCTGAGCAGACAGCTGTGGCTTCCTGTCAGCCCTGCCCTACATGGCAGCCCTGGATCTCAGTGCCCCACATTGGTCAAGTTCAACCAGAAGCCAGAGAGTTCAATCAACACAGGTCAGCTTCCTGGAACACAGAGAAGAGTGGAATAAATCCTGGTTAAACAGGATTTTGGCAGTCATCTTAACTTACAGTCTGATCTCTTCATAGCTGCCAAGCAGTCTTTTTAAAAAAAATTATGATGAATTAGATATGACATAAAATTTGCTATTTTTACCATTTTTTTAAATATATTTTTATTGATTTTAGAGAGGAAGGGAGAGGGAGAGACAGAAATATTAATGATGAGAGTCATTGATCAGTTGTCTCCTGCACGTGCCCCTTACTGGGGATCAAGCCTGCAACCCCGGCATGTGCCCTTGACCTGAATCCAACCTAGGACCCTTCGGTCCACAGGCTGACGCTCTATCCACTAAGCCAAACTGGCTGGGGCCATTTTCACCATGTTGAGTGTACAATTCAATGGCATTAATTACATTTACAATGTTCTGCAACAATTACCACTATCTATTTCCAAACCCTTTTTCATAACTCCAAACAGAAACTCTGTACCCATGAAGCAATAATTTTTCATTTCTCTCACCCCAAGCCCTGATAATCTCTAATATAGTTTTCATCTCTATGAATTTGCCTATCGTAGAAATTGCACATAAGTGAAATCATGCAATATTTATTTGTTTGTGTCTGGCTTCTCTGACATAGCATAATGTTTTACAAGGTTCATCCATGTTGTAGCAGGTATCAGAACTTCATTTCTTGGTATGTTGATTAATATTTCATTGTACCCATATAATACATCGTTTATTCATTCATCTGCTGATGGACACTTTTGTTGTTTCTACCTTTAGGCTAGAATAATGCTGCAATGAGCATTAGCATACAAGTATTTGTTTGAGTTCCTATTTTTAATTACTTGGGGTATATATATATATAAGACTAAAATATCTGAGTTATATAGCAATTCTGTTTAATTTTTTGAGGAGCCTCAATGTAACCTTTTTTTTTTAAATAGCAAGTATTTATTTTTAAATTTAATAAATCCTTATTGTTCATATTATTACAATTGTTCCTCTTTTTTTCTCCCATAGCTCCCTTCCAAATGACTTCAATCTCTCCCTCTGCCCTTAAAATGCCCCCTCCCCTTGTCCTCATCCATGGGTGTACAACTTTTGTTTAGTCTTTCCCTGTGCCCCCTCACCCCTTTCCCTCTGAGAATTGTCAGTCCACTCCCTTTCTATGCCCCTGATTTTATTATATTCACTAGTTTATTCTGTTCATCAGATTCTTAATTCACTTGATAGATATGTATTTGTTGTTCATAATTTTTATCTTTACCTTTTTCTTTTTCTTCCTCTTCTTAAAGAGTACCTTTCAGCATTTCTTATAATATTGGTTTGGTGCTGATGAACTCCTTTAGCTTTTTCTTATTTGTGTAGCTCTTTATCTCCTCTTCAGTTCTGAATGATAGCTTTGCTGGGTAGAGTAATCTTGGTTGTAGGTTCTTGCTATTCATCACTTTGAATATTTCTTGCCACTCCCGTCTGGCCTGCATAGTTTCTGTTGAGAAATCAGCTGACAGTCATATGGGTACTCCTTTGTAGGTAACTAACTGTTTTTCTCTTGCTGCTTTTAATATTCTCTCTTTGTCTTTTGCTCTTGGCATTTTAATTAAGATGTATCTTGGTGAGGTCCTCTTTGGATTCTTTTTGTTTGCAGTTCTGTGTACTTCCTGGACTTGTAAGTCTATTTCTTTCACCAGGTGAGGGAAGTTTTCAGTCATTATTTCTTCAAATAGGTTTTTAGTATCTTGCTATCTCTCTTCTTCTGGCACCCCTATAATTCTGATGTTGGTACGCTTGAAGTTGTCCCAGAGGCTCCTTTCACTATCTTCAAATTTTTGGATTCTTTTTGCTTTTTGCTTTTCCAGTTGAGTGTTTTCTGCTTCTTTGTATTTCAAATCTTTTACTTGATTCTTGCGTTCCTCTAATCTGCTGCTAGGTCTCTGTATAATATTTTTTATTTCAGTCAATGTATGTTTAATTTCTAGTTGGTCATTTTTTATCTCCTCTTGGGTCTCGCTAAATTTATTCACCTTTTCTAGGAAATTCTTGAAAAACCTTATAACCATGGTTTTGAATTCTATATCCAATCATTTGTTTTCTCCATTTCTTTTGTTTGTGATCTGTTCCTTTGTCTCAACATTTTTGCTGCTTCCCTGAGTTGGTACAGTAGCTTTGTGTGCTAGGTGTCCTATAAGGCCCAGTAGCTCTGCCTCCCCAGTTACCTGAGGTGGACTCTCTTGTGGCACTCCTTTATGGACTGTGTATACAGCCTTGTTGTAGTTAAGTCTTGATTGTTGTTGGTATCACTGGGGGTGATTGACTTTCAAGCCAATTGGTTTTGAGGATCAGCTGTGTCTACACAGGGAGAACTTCTGTGCTGGAAACACCCTTATGAGACAAAACTTGCAAAGTTACAAAAGCCTCTGTGTTCAGCTTGGATGGGGCAGAGTCTCAGGGCTCAGAAGATAGCCTTGGCTTCCCATCCTCCCTGCCCTACATGGCCCCTGGGTCTCAGTGTCTCTCAGTAATTGCTGTAGCCCTCTCTGCATGTACTCATGATCGCATATCTCCAGACATCTGCCTTTCTGGCTCCCCTGAGTTTCTGTGCACTCCAGGGACCCATATGAGTCTGGGTCAATGGAATATTTTAAAAATGTAAATTGATGATGTAATTTTCCTCTTTAAAACTCTTTAATGCTTTCCATTTCAAACTCATTATGTTTTATATTATAAAGTTACAGTAATTGAGACAGTGTGGTACTGGCATAAGGATAGAGATAGACCAATGAAATAGAATTGAGAGTCAGACAAAAAACACACATTTATGGGCAATTGATTTCAGACAAGAGTCCAAAGATAATTCAATGGAAAAAGAGTAGTCTTTTCAACAATTAGTGCTGGGACATTTGGCTAATCACACACAAAAGAATGAAATTGGATAACTTACACTTACACAAACATAAAGTTAACTCAATATGGACCATGAGCCTAAGTGCATAAAAAGCTAAAAATGTAAAGCTCTTATAAGAAAATATAGGAATAAATCTCTGTGATGGTGGGTTAAGTAAAACTTCTTAGATATGACACCAAAAGCATAAGCAACCAACAAAAAAATAGATAAATTAGACTTTAAAATAAAAACTTTTAAAATATATATATTTTATTGATTTATTTTACAGAGAAGAAGGGAGAGGGATAGAGAGTTAGAAACATCGATGAGAGAGAAACATCAATCACCTGCCTCCTGCACACCTCCTACTGGGGATGTGCCTGCAACCAAGGTACATGCCCTTGACCGGAATTAAACCTGAGACCCTTCAGTCCGAAGGCCAACACTCTATCCACTGAGCTAAATCAGTTAGGGCCAAAATAAAAACTTTTGTGCTTTGAAGGACACCATCAAGAAAGTAAAAAGATAATCCAGCCCTAGCCAGCTTGGCTCACTGTATAGTGTAAGCCTGTGGATTGAAGGGTACCAGATTCGATTCTAATCAAGTGCACAAGTCTAGGTTGCAGGCTTGATTCCCAGTGGGGAACATTCAGGAGGCAGCCAATCAATGATTCTCTTTCATCATTGATGTTTCTATCTCTCTCCTCCTCCTCTCCCTTCCTCTCTGAACTCAATAAAAAACAGTTGGCTGAGACTGGTTTGGCTCAGTGGATAGAGCGTCGGCCTGCGGACTGGGGGGTCCCAGGTTCGATTCCGGTGAAGGGGATGTATCCTGCTTGCGGGCACATCCCCAGTAGGGGGCGTGCAGGAGGCAGCTGATCGATGTTTCTCTCTCATCGATGTTTCTAACTCTATCCCTCTCCCTTCCTAGCTGTGAAAAATCAATAAAATATATTAAAAAAAAAAGAATAAAAATACAGTTGGAGGGGAAAAGAAAAAGAAGCAAAGGCAGTCCAATTCTTGAAGAACAACAGTAGAGACATTGTAAATGCTGTTATGAAATAAACAATTTAACCATCTAAAAAAGAGGACCCTTATTTTGGTGTTTCAAAAGAGTTACTGCAGGTTGGTTTGAAATTGGTATTGTTCCTGTCATGAATAAAGTTATGGCTTTTTTGTGGGATGAAAAGAAAAATGACAAATGTTGATGAGAGTGTTCAGAAATTAGAACCCTTTGTTTTTCTTTTGATTTAACTAATAAAAGTCATATAAATACTTTGTTTTTCTCCTATTAAATTATATGTTGCTTGAGTACTGGGACTGGGTCTTAAATAAAATTTATCAATCACACACTTTTAAAATATTTAAAACTAATATTCCTGTATGAAAATTAATCTCACCTAATCACACATGTATGCATTTTGCAAGTAATTTGCCTTGGCAGATGCACCACACACCTATATTACTCAAGCTAGATGTATGTAAGTCTTTTCATTCCCTGGAGGTGGGAGTACAATATTCTAGAGGGCATTGTAGCAATACAGGGAGCAGCTGGTTCCTTGCCACTGGAGAGCCAGAGTTGCGGGAATTGTGGTTGACTTATCTCTATCTCCAAGTAGCCTGTCACAGCACTTAAACCACCGGGTGAGCTGCATCGTCTATAGACCCACTCAGATCCAAGCAGGAGACTTTATCTTCCAGATTAAAGGTCTGAAATGCAGTTCGCCAGTGAAGAGCTTAGAGGAAGCTGGCGCAGCACAGAACTCAGAACTGTGATGACAAAAAGGGAGTCGGGACTTCTACCTCCGGACAACATGGAATAACAGGAACTAGATTTACCTTCTGCCTTAAACAACTAGAAAACAAACAACTAAATATTTAAGACAATGGGTGTGTGTGTGTTTTTTGTGGTGTGTTTTTTAAGACAGTGGTTTTCAGACACTAGACAATAGGCAGCACAGGCCTGTGATCCCTGAGGAGAGAAACACACACTGTGAGCCCTGTGGTGGTGCTGTCTTACTGCACGGAGGCAGCTGCGGGCTGCAGTGCAAGGAAGGGGAAGCAAACGCAGCCTGAAGTCTCTCTGCAATCAGGAGGGCCAAGGTGGACAGACTGCAGGGCAGTGTGTTGGAGAGGAAGGAGGAAGATGCACAGAGAAAGAATTTTGGGCCCAGCCTGCGTGGCTCAGGGGTTGAGTGTCGACCTATGAACTGGGAGGTCCTGGTTCAATTCCAGGTCAGGGCACATGCTAGGGTTGCAGGCTCCACCTCCAGTAGGGGTCGTGCAGGAGGCAGTCTATCAATGATTTTCTCTCATCATTAATGTTTCTCTCTCGCCCTCTCCCTTCTTCTCTGAAATCAATAAAAATATAATTAACAAATAAAAAGAGCGTCAGCCTGAGGACTGAGGGGTCCCAGGTTCGATTCTGGTCAAGGGCATGTATCCTGGTTGCAGGCACATCCCCAGCAGGGGATATGCAAGAGGCGGCTGATCGATGTCTCTCTCTCATCAATGTTTCTAACTCTCTATCCCTCTCCCTTCCTTTCTGTAAAAAATCAATAAAATATATTTTTTAAAAAAAGAATGAATGAATTTTGGAAATACAAATCAAAAACCACAATAGGATACCACTTCACTTGCTGTAGGATGGCTATAATAAAAAAGGAAATAATGCCGTGATGTATTATGTGGAGGTAGACTTATACTTAAAGATGTATTTTATAAACTCTAGAACAACTACTAAAGAAATAAAGGTATAATTAATATGTCAATAGTGGAGGCCAAAATGAACCATGAAAAACATGTAATACACAGGAAAGCAGAAAAAGAAGAAGAAAGGAACAAACTATGTATGCTGTCAGGGGGGTACCAGACTTACCAGGGTGATCACTTCATAAGGTATCTACGTGTTTAATCACTTTGCTGTGCACCTGAACCTAACATAATATTGTAGGTCAACTGTTTAAAAAATCATGTTTTGCTCTGGCGGGGTAGTTCAATTGGTTAGATTTTCATCCCCATATGCTAAGGTTGCAGGCTCAATCCCCTGTCAGGGCACATAAAAGAAGCAACCAGCTGAAACGAGTTTGGTTTAGTGGATAGAGCCTCGGCCTGTGGACTGGAAGGTCCCAAGTTTGATTCCAGTCAAAGGCATGTATCTTGGTTGTGGGCACATTCCCAGTTGAAGGTGTGCAAGAGGCAGCTAACATTTTTCCCTCTCCTTTCCTCTCTATAAAAAAAAAATCAATAAAATATATATATTTAAAAAATGGATTTTCCCCCAGAGTTCAGCATTTTATTGAATGTGTGACAAGAGAGTTTTAGTCAAAAAGACCAAAGCCTATGTCATCATCAGACTCCTCAGATTCTTCTTTCTATCCTCCTACTTTCCTCTCCTCCGCTGTGGCAACAGAGGTGAAGAGGGCAGGACTTCCTGCTGGGGCAATGCCGGCTGCTTGGGACCGGTTCACCAGCCCCTACATTGCAGAGGAGGCTCCCAGTGTTGGCACTGGTCAAAGCTTTCAACACTTACAGCAGCTGTTTTAATGAGGGCACTGATCTTATCCTCTGTCACCATCACCTCTCCGTCAGGCAGGAGAAAAGCCAAGTAGATGCAGGTGAGCTCCGAGATGAAAGCCATTGTGTGGACAAGTGCTGGGCCGGCACTGCCAGGAGTGGTGCTAGTTGCTGGATGACCTGAGGATCTAGTGTGGACTTAGCTTCCTCCGAAGGACCGAGCACATTAGCTGCAGCTGGAGAGAGGGGCTCACATGGATTTTGAATGTTATACAGCTTGTGTCTCTTATATGCTCCATATAAGCGGCTTTGCTTTTTTGTGTTTTCATATACTGATAGTCTTTTTTATTGAAGTGCTTAGACCATTTATATTTAATGTTAACTACTGATTTTATAGATGGGCTCAAAATTACTATCTTGCCCTGACCGGTTTGGCTCAGTGGATGGGGCATCAGCCTGCGGACTCCGGGGACCCGGGTTTGATTCTAGTCGGAGGCATGTGCCTTGGTTGCAGGCACATCCCCAGTAGGGGGTGTGCAGGAGGTGGCTGATTGATGTTTCTCTCTCATCAGTGTTTCTGACTCTCTCACTTCCTCTCTGTGGAAACTCAATAAAATATATTTAAAAAAATGATAAAAAGAAAACTACCATCTTACTATTTCCTATTTTTTCTACCTGTTCTTTGTTCCTCCTTTCTCGTTTCCTTTAGGATTAACAAAGTAATTTTCACTCCACTTTTTCCCTCCTATTTGGCATTTTAGTTGTACTTTCTTTTTTTAAAAAAATATTCTTAAAAATATTTGTATTGATTTCAAAGAGTAAAGGAGAGGGAGAAACATCAACAATGAGAGAGAATCATTGATTGGCTGCTTCCTGCACGCCCCCTACAGGACATTGAGCCCGAAGCCTAGGCATGTGCCCTTGGCAGGAATTGAACCCCTCAGACCCTTCAGTCTGCAAGCCAATGCTCTATCCAC
>PVJN01020527.1:0-35878 GCA_004026805.1 Lasiurus borealis
ATTCTTTCCAGCTTCCTCCATCTTAGGTGACTACGCCCTTAACAAGACAAAGAGACTTGCCAGTTACCCAACCCACCATTAGGTAATCCAGCAAGAATGTGCCGGGAGATAACCTAATAAGGCAAAACCACTCCTTCCTGCTATTAGACTGCTTCCTGACTCCACATCCCGTACCTGCGTAAGCAGACCCCGGCCCCTATCTGGCCTATCAGGATGGGCCAACTCAGTACCCCGGCTCCTACCTGGCCTATCAGGATAGGCCAACTCAGTAATTCAAACAGCTCTCCAACCCCCAACCCCCAGTATAAAACGGTCATGTAACAAAGGCTCGAGGCTCTCAGCCTCTGCTCTGTTTTCAGAGTATGTTGTGAGCCCCAGCATGCTGGTGAATAAACCCCTTGCTGTTTGCATGAGAACGTCTCTTGGAGCCTTCCTTTGAGCGTTTCGACCCTAACACCAGAGTCCTGGTGGTTTCCAGACCTCAGCAAGCCACCCGGAGATCCACGCTGACAGACACACGCACTGGACGTTGGACGTTGCAGCTGCAGCTCGGGGTCTTGTAGAGGCCTCGGCTTGTGGCTCATGGTTCGGACCCAGGGTCCACGGCAGAGCTCAGGTTTCAGGCAGGATGCAGGAAGGGGAGCGGAGAGTGACCGTCTGTGGAGGAGCAGACAAGTGGCTCTAATCTCCTTTGGAGCTTGCTCTCTTTTATGTGCTCAAGCAGACATCTTCAGTGTGTCTTATCAGCGGGTCCCAGGTGTTCTGCTATCTGGTCTTTACATGTGGGGTACAAACTTTTTTATCTCTTACATGCACATCTCTTTTAAGGGCATTCACATTTTATTCCACTCTCTAATATGTCACACCCAATTTCTTATTTTATATTTGTATTTTATCCTTATTATTATTACTATAACAACTCCAGCCCCTTTCCCAGGGGCTGGCAGATCCAATGCACACTATGGTTCATTAAAGAGAACTCATAGACAGTGCAGGTGAGTAAAGGGGTCTAGGAGGGCTTCACCAGTCCTGGGCCCAACTCCTGCAGCTGGACAGGACACCTGGGGACAAGGAGCATCAGTCCCTGTCAGTCACCTACAGTCACAACCATTCCTTTGACCTTGTCTGACACCCGAGCCCCTCACATGGTGGGGGAAGGGGTGGTGGCTATCACCAGGCATAGGAGAAGACCCAGCAGTCTCATCTTCTGGGCCACAGCTCTGCCTTCCCAGAGACCTCAGCCCTGTGAGAGGAGAAAGCTGTGAGCCTGCTCAGTCCTGGAGATGATTTACCTTGCAGCTTGAAAAGATGTTTGCATATGGGGAACTCTTTTACCATAAACATGGAGAGACTGAGGTTAGTCTGACTTGTCTTTTTGGTTCTTGAGCACATTTCTTCTCTTGTACTCAGTGGTGTGGGTCCAGGATGGGAGGGCACTTGGAGCATCAGCACCTTGGAGTCAGGTTAATGGATAGCCCCATCTTTCTATGTTTAAAAATAAATGCTGCACTAGATGAGTGGGTCACACTATTTTAATCTTAAGGATCATGTCTTTCGCTGATAAGATGGATTAATATGATATAAAAATACTGCCAAGTGCAAAGAAACATTAAATAGGTTCAATATAGTAAGATTGGATAATCATAATCTCTCTAAAAAAGGCTAACATGCAAAGTGTCCTCTTTTTTTTTAAATTAAATCTTTATTATTCAGATTATTACATTTGTTTCTCTTTTTTCCCCTCCATAGCACTCCTCCACCCAGCTCCCACCCTTCCCTCCCTCCCATTGATCTCATCCATAGGTGTATGATTTTTGTCCAGTCTCTCCCTATACACCCTTCACCCCTTTCCCCCTGAGAATTATCAGTCCACTCCCTTTCTGTGCTTCTGATTCTAGTATATTCACCAGTTTATTCTGTTGATCAAATTTTTAATTCACTTAATTTTTAGATTCACTTGTTGATAGATATGTATTTGTTGTTCATAATTTTTTGGATTTTACCTTTTTCTTCTTCCTCTTCTAAAAGAGTACCTTTCAGCATTTCATATAATACCGCTTTGGAGTTGATGAACTCCTTTAGCTTTTTCTTCTCTGTGAAGCTCTTTATCTGCCCTTCAATTCTGAATGATAGCTTTGCTGGATAAAGTAATCTTGGTTGTAGGTTCTTGCTATTCATCACGTTGAACATTTCTTGCCACTCCCGTCTGGCCTGCATCGTTTCTGTTGAGAAATCAGTTGAGAATCGTATGGGTGCTCCCTTGTAGGTCATGAACTGTTTTTCTCTTGCTGCTTTTAATATTCTCTCTTTGTCTTTTGCTTTTGGTATTTTAATTATGATGTGTCTTGGTGTGGTCCTCTTTGGGTTCCTTTTATATGGGGTTCTGTGTGCTTCCTGGACTTGTAAGTCTAGTTCTTTCACCAGATGTGGGAAGTTTTCAGTAATTATTTCTTTAAATAGGTTTTTAGTATCTTGCTCTCTCTCTTCTGGCACTCCCACAATTTTGATGTTGGTACGGTTGAAGCTCTCCCAGAGGCTCCTTACATTATCTTCGCATTTTTGGATTCTTTTCCTGCTTTTCCAGTTGAGTGTTTTTTGCTTCTTTATATTTCAATTTTTTTGACTTGATTCTGTTAGGACTCTGTATAATATTTTTTATTTTAATCAGTTTCTCTAGTATGTCCTTTTTCATCTCCTCTTGGGTCTTGCTAAATTTATCCAACTTTTCTAGCATATTCTTGAAAAACCTTATAAGCATGGTTTTGAACTCTATATCCAGTCATTTTTTTTCCTCCATTTCTTTTGTTTGTGATCCCTTCCCTTGTCTTGGCATTTTCACTATGCCGGGGAAACTTCTGTGTTGAATTCAGCCTTATGATACCAGACTTGCAAAACCGAAGAAGCCTCTGTTGAGCTTGGGATGGGTGGAGTCTCAGGGCTTAAGGACTGCCTTGCCTTCCAGTCGGCCCCGCCCTCCACGGCCCCTGAGTCTCACGTGACTGGGTAATCTCTGGAGCGGTCCTTGTGTGCACGCGTGCCTGCAGTGCCTCTATACCGCTGCCTTTCCAGCTCCCCTGTGCACCAGGACCACACGAGTCTAGGTCTCCAGGGTTTTTGCCCGAAACAGGGGCTTAGTGAAGTCAGAAGTGGCACAGTTGGGAGGGTCTGTCTCCTGCCCACTCGAGAAAGCTAGCAGCACAATCAGTAATCTGTCCTCCATGCAGTGCCATGCGCACCACCACCAGTCTCTGATCTTTTGCAACTCCCCTAAATTTCCATGCACCTCTTCCTTTTCATAGTCTAAACTTCCCCCGTACGAGTTTTGGCTGGATCTGGGGTTTAGTGTCGTAAGATAAGAGGTTCAATGCCTTTGGAAGTCTCTGTCTCCCTCCCACCAGAGAAAGTCAGCCAGTTACTCCGCACCCGCTCTCTCAGCGTGCGCGTCTTTGTACCTCAGCTTTTTGCAACTCCTCTGGGTCTCCGTGAGCCCCTCTCTTTCCTTCTAGCTGTAGAACTTCCACTCAGCCAGCTTTCCTGTGGTTCTGGATGATGTCCGTTCTGTCTTTTAGTTGTAGTTTAGAAATTGTTGTGCGAGGCAGTAGTTTAGGTGTTTACCTATGCCGCCATGTTGGATTCTCCCAAAGTGTCCTCTTGAGAGTTTGACCGAGAATTCAATCGCTTGCTATGACATATGCTGACCACTAGGGGATGGTATGGAATGAAGGAAGGTCCCAGCCCATGGCTGGGGAAAAGAGACCCTGGCAGGTAGCTGGAAAAAAGGCCCCAGTTAGCAGCCAGAAGGCCCCAATCAGTCTTGATCTCTGGCCAGGCCTAGGGACCCTACTAGGATACAAATTTTGTGCACTGGGCCTCTAGTTTCATATACTAGCAAAATAACACTAATAATGTCAATTTTGATATAAAAATAATTGTAAAGTAAAAAAATCCTTCCCTTGTCCTAATTGAGGTCCCTGAACCTACAGGTAACAGTGCAGGGGCTGTCTCTGTCTCTGTCCAGCTCCAGGGAACAGGCCATCCTGGTGAGGACCTGGCTCCCATGTCAGCCCCAGCCATGAAGCAGAGACAGGTTTACATTCTGTGTCCCTTCTCTCCCTTCACTTCTCAGGTTATGCAGCCCCTCCCCACAGGTGAGCAGCTCAGGAAGGTCTCTCGGGTCCTTGACTACAAACAGACTCTGAGACTCTGGAATCATCTTTTCCCAGAGGGACATGGACATTTACTTACTCTGGACCAGCAGGTGTGCTGACATGGGTGTGGACACGTACCTGATACTAGTCACAGAGAGTCATTTTTTGGACCTGCCCTCCCAGCGTTGTCCTGCGAAAAAGGGATTCTGGAGTCTGGTTTCCAGGAAGGGGGCTGTGAGCTCATGATGAGCTAAGAGTACAGATGGAGGGAGAATCAAAGTGCAATGCAATTGATCTTGTATTAAATCATGTAACTGACATTTACCTAATAATGAGATATCAGAAAAAACGGGTTTTGAACTTTCCTAAAGAGACCTGATCATGTGTGTTAAAGGTGGTCATGAAATTCCAGGTAGTCTGTGAACTCTGTTGAACTCACTCATCAGGTAAGTCAGGGACAGGGACTACCTGCATCATGAAGCACATTGGAATTAGGTCAAGGACAACCTCATTTGAGCAGAAGAAGAAATGTTGACTAGATGAATTGGTTACATTGGCAAATTCTCATTCATCTTCATATAAATTTCATAGGGATTAGCATTTGTTCAATTTCTGAAATCCAACACTTATACATATCTACAGTTACCAAATGTTTGTCATTGTCATCTTATATGTTAATTATGTTCACTTGGTGTAAATAATTTTGAAAACTACAGCCTCATTTATTCCGTTACATTGTCTTCATTTATGAGGTTGCTTTGATATGAGTAACTGCTTCCCAAATACAGGAAAAAGGGAGACCCTTGATTCTTGATGTTGGAAACTTTTTAATGTGTTACAACACACTGTACAAACTCTTACCTTATGCAAGCCCACAGTATATTGCAGAGACCTCAAACTAATCATAAAAGAAATTATCATGTTTTAAGAGGGAGAAAATGATATAAATAAAAACAGTGATTATGCATGTGTACCACTGTGAATCCTTTTTAAAAAATATATTTTATTGATTTTTTACAGTGAGAAAGGGAGAAGGATAGAGAGTTAGAAACATCAATCCACTGCCTCCTGCATACCTCCTCTTGGAGATGTGCCTGCAACCAAGGTACATGCCCTTGACCAGAATCAAAACTGGGACCCTTCAGTCCATAGGCTGACACTCTACCCACTGAGGCAAACCGGTTAGGTCCCACTGTGAAACTTTAATGTGTTGAAATGATATGGCAGCCTGTTATGTGAAAGGATTTCTCAGTCTAGTGTTATCAGTAATGTTGGGGTTCAGAGTGAGGGAAATTGGAAAATTTTCTAGCATACATTTTCTCACAGGAAAGAGAACTTCAACCCTGTCAGGAAATCCTTCCCCCCCAGGACCTCTCTGCCCTGTACTGGGGATGTTCACTGTGGTCATAGGGTGCTGGACTTTCCCTCACAACATACAACGTCCTTGATGTGTAATGCATACATTCTCCCATCAGGCACATGATTCAGTGATATTTCTGGATGTCAACAGGTATTTGTAATTTAGAACCTAGTAGTGTCTAAACTGGTCTCATTTGGAGTTCCTGACATCTAAGTCTGGCTGCTACTATCCCCAACCAACATTGCCTTTTATCTCTAGATGATCACTAGCGCCCCCTACCTATGAGTGGAAGACTATGACTGATCCATCATGATTTACAGAATGTATTTAATAGCATGGCATCATGTTTTCTTTCTGCTTCCTTTTCTTTGTTCCTGTAAAGTGTTTCCTGGATGCAGGTATTAGATTGGAGCTTACACATGTCCTCTAAGATCCAGAGACTGAGACTTCGAGATTTTATCACAGTGTGGTGGACAGGGATCTGCACCAACTAGATTTTTGGCTATATTAGTTTCCTGTGGCTGCTGAAACAAATGACCATAAGCTTAGTGGTTTAAAGCTACACAAATTTATCTTTTTGTGTGTGTGTGTAGTTCTAGAGATCCTAAATACAAAACCAGTTTCACTGGGCTAAAAACAAGATACAGGGGAAAAAAACCTGTTTTCTTACCTTTTTCAGCTTCTAGTGGTCACCTGTATCCCTAGCTTATGCTCATTTTTCTCCATCTTTGAAGCATACAGTGTTAATCTTTGCTTTCATCATCACGTCTTTCTCCTCTAACTCTAACTCCTGCATCTCTCTTCTAAGAATCACAGTGATTACACCAGCTCCTCTGCTTCCAGCTCCTTCTCGAAATAATCCAAAATATATTATCTCCTCTCAATTCTTAACTTAATCACTATGCAAAGTCTTTTTTTTACCATACAGGTTAACATTAACAGTTCCCATTAGGACATGGACACATTTGGAGGCTATTAGTCAATCTAACATTCTTTATTTTCAGTGTCTGCCTTAGCTGCAGGAACCACTTTACCTCAAGTCACACCCTCTCTGGGCACTTTTGTCTGTGTGGCTGAATGAAACAGGTATAAGTTGTAGGAAATGGACCTCTGTGATCCATCTCCACATGGTCGGCTTTTGATGGGAGCCGAATTTCCCAGGACAAGCAGAAAGTAGGGAAGAGAGAAGAGGAACAAAGAGCTGCGCAACTGGGCAAGCATCATGGTGGAAAGCTCTGAGGCATCTGCCTCCGCTAGACAGAGGGAGGTGCAGGCAGCTAGAAAAGCCTCAGCCCAGTATTGTAAAAGATCCAATGGGAGACAGCAAGACCTAGGAACCTATGAGGAAACAGGTGACCCCATAGTACTCAGCCAATGAGGAACTGGACGAGGGACTAAATAAATAGCCTGTGCTCCCTGCCCCAGGCGTGCCTATACAATGGGATGAACCACCCACTCGTGAGAACATATACAAAGTCTCGTTTTCCCCAAACTTCTGTCTTCAAGTCCATTATTTGAATTCAGACAGGTGAGCATTTTCTCACATAAATGCTTATCCATTTTGGCTCAGCCCAGGCTATTCTGAATGGAAATGCTTGCTCGTGGGCTTCCTGCCAAACTGGCTGAAGCTTTGCTGGATCTGTGTCCTAGTTTAATTTCTTCCTCTCCCCAGTACTATTTTTTCCCCTCCTTTTCTTTCATAGATGTTGATCGTTAATCAATATCTTATATCTCCAACTCTGGTCCATTTGCTGCTAAAGAATTCAAGTTGCTGGCAGTTAGTGCTGAAGATAGGCTAATGGTTTTTTATAGCTGGATCATTCATTGCCTGGCAAACAATGAAGAGTTCAAACAGCCCCTGGCAAAGAGATGCTCATTAGTAAGGTTTCACACTTAGTGAGCTGGTAGATAAACTGGTTGAAGGTAATGTGAGGTATGTGAGATTTATAGATTAAAGACCTAATATACCTATATACAGATAACAAGATTAGATGGTCACTACTACGTTTTTGGGCTGGTAACTCTTTTTGTAAATAACATTTTATTGGAATATAGCAAATGGCCATTCATTTATATATTGTTTATGGCTACTTTGACATTATAATGACAGAGTTGAGTAGTTGCCACAGAAACTGTGACCCACAAAGTCACATACAAGAATATTTACAATCTTGCCTTTTACAAAAAAAGTTTGACAACTCCTAGTTGGTTGCTGGAATGGTATCCCCTATTATAGCCTATTTAATTTACCTAACCCTTGAAGAAAACAATGGATTTTGAAGAATAACTATAGATTACCACAGCTCAGATAAATAATTGTACTCAGTGTATTTAATGAACTTTTTCTAGAATACAGATATGTGTTCAGTGGCCATAAAGTTGAAAAATGCATTATTTTCTAATCCAAAAAAAGAGAGTAAGAAATAGTTCAGATTCATATTAAATGGATAATAATATTCATTAATAGATTTGTCCTAAGGCTCTTTCGGTCTCTGATTTTCTGTCATAATATATTCTGAGGAGATATGGACAATCTTGACATTCTGCACTACATTACTTTAACCAATTACTTTGATGACATTATGTTGAGTTGGATTTGCAAGAGACAGCTAGCACAGTGAAAGTATTGGTACAGCATGTGATCTTGAGTGCGGGAGACAAATTCTACAAAAAGTGCCTGCAACATCTGTAAATATTTTAGGAATCAGTGTTGTGCCTGGGTAGGTCCTCCAATCTAAAAGAAAAATTATTTCATCTTTTTTTTTTAAAGAAATTGAATCTTTATTATTCAGATTATTACATTTGTTTCTCTTTTTTTCTCCTCCATAGTTCCCATCCACCTGACTCCCACCCCTCCCTCTACCCTTACCTCCCTCCTGTTGACCTCATCCATAGGTGTATGATTTTTGTCCAGTCTCTCCCTGTACACCCCTCACTCCTTTCCCCCTGAGAATTATCAGTCCACTCACTTTCTATGCTCCTGATTCTAGAATATTCATTAGTTTATTCTGTTGTTCAAATTTTAATTCACTTAATTTTTAGATTCCCTTGTTGATAGATATGCATTTGTTGTTCATAATTTTTTATCTTTTACCTTTTTCTTCTTCCTCTTCTAAAAGAGTACCTTTCAGCATTTCATATAATACTGGTTTGGAGTTGATGAACTCCTTTAGCCTTTTCTTCTCTGTGAAGCTCTTTATCTGCCCTTCAATTCTGAATGGTAGCTTTGCTGGATAGAGTATTCTTGGTTGTAGGTTCTTGCTATTCATCACGTTGAATATTTCTTGCCACTCCCGTCTGGCCTGCATCGTTTCTGTTGAGAAATCAGTTGAGAATCGTATGGGTGCTCCCTTGTAGGTCATGAACTGTTTTTCTTTTGCTGCTTTAAAGATTCTCTCTTTGTCTTTTGCTCTTGGTATTTTAATTATGATGTGTCTTGGTACAGTTCTCTGGATTCCTTTTATATGGGGTTCTGTGTGCTTCCTGGACTTGTAAGTCTAGTTCTTTTACCAGATGTGGGAAGTTTTCAGTCATTATTTCTTTAAATAGGTTTTCAGTATCTTGCTCTCTCTCTTCTTCTGGCACACCTACAATTCTGATGTTGGTCCGCTTGAAGCTGTCCCAGAGGCTCCTTACATTATCTTCACATTTTTGGATTCTTTTCTCTTCTTGCTTTTCCAGTTGAGTGTTTTCTGATTCTTTATATTTCAAAAATTTTTAAAAATATATTTTATTGATTTTTTACAGAGAGGAAGGGAGAGAGATAGGAAGTCAGAAACATCAATGAGAGAGAGAGACATCGATCAGCTGCCTCCTGCACGCCGCACAGTGGAGATGTACCCACAAGCAAGGTACATGCCCTCAACCGGAATTGAACCTGGGACCTTTCAGTCCACAAGCCAATGCTCTATCCACTGAGCCAAACCTGTCTCAGCTATATTTCAAATTTTTGACTTGATTCTTCCCTTCCTCTAGTCTGCTGTTGGGTCTCTGTATAATATTTTTTATTTCAGTCAGTGTATGTTTAATTTCTAGTTGGTCCTTTTCCATCTCTAGTTGGGTCTTTTTTTATCTCTAGTTGGTCCTTTTCATCTCCTCTTGGGTCTGGCTAACTTTATCCATCTTTTCTAGGATATTCTTGAAAAACCTTATAAGTGTGGTTTTGAACTCGATATCCAGTCATTTGTTTTCCTCCATTTCTTTTGTTTGTGATCTCTTCCTTTGTCTCGGCATTTTCCCTATGTCAGGAGAACTTCTGTGTTGGATTCAGCTTTACAAGACTTGCAAAACTGCAAAAGCCTCTCTGTTGAGCTTGGGATGGATGGAATCTCAGGGCTTAATGAACCACCTTGCCTTCCAGTCGTCCCCTCCCTTCATGGTCCCTGAGTCTCTGTGACTGGGTAATTGCTGGAGCAGTCCCTGTTTGCGCACGCTCTCTCTTCAGTGCCTCTAGACTGCTGCCTTTCTGGCTCCCCTGCGCTCCGGGGCCATATGAGTCTGGGTCCCCAGGGTTTCTCCCAAAACTGGGGTTTTGTGGAGTTAGAAGTGGCGCAGTTGGGAGGGTCTGTCTCTCATCCACTTGTGAAAGCCAGCGGCACAATCAGCAGTTGGTCTGCGCACAGTGCTGTGCGTGCCACCAGACTTCCGATCTTTTGCAACTCCCCTAAATTTCCGTGCACTTCTCCCTTTTCACAGTCCAAACTCCCCCCGTATGAGTTTTGGCTGGATCTGGGGTTTAGTGTAGTAGAATAAGGAGTTCAATGCCTTTGAGAGTCTCCATCTCCCTCCCACCAGAGAAAGCCAGCCAGGTACTCGGGCACCCGCTCTCTCTATTCGCGCATCTCTGTACCTCAGCATTTTGCAGCTCTTATGGGTCTCTGTGAGCTTCTCTCTTTCCTTCTAGTTGTAGAATTTCCACTCAGCCAGCTTTCCTGTGGTTCTGGATGATGTCCGTTCTGTCTTTTAGTTGTAGTTTTAAAATTGTTGTGCGAGGCAGCTGTGTAGATGTTTACCTATCTCACCATCTTGGATTCTTCCAAATTATTTCATTTTATATCTTCTACATTAAAATGGATGCATAATATTGGTGGCCCCCTGTCTTCTAGAGGCAGCATAATTCTATACATCAGGATACTTCTCTGGCTGGCTACTTTATATGGTATCTACATTAGAAAATAGCTCACCAACAGGTCCAGGCTGTGATGCATGCACCTCTGCCACTTGGGCCCTACAATTTGGCAGAATCTATGGTATTAAAGGTGTTAGTGAGCAAATATGCTGCATGGAATTTGTGGCAAACACCACTAGGGCGGGGGTGGGTTTTTTTTTATATTAACCCCTTGAGTTCTAAAGCAAAACCTTACCATTTTTAGTGGAGAATTATATATTTTTTAATGTGCTCCTGGTCCTGCCTGACCATGGAGCATCAAGGGAATGTCTTATTTATATATTCCTGTAAGGAACTGGATCCTGTCAGATTCCCCAAATTATAAAAGATCAGACAGGCTCAGCAATAGCATGTTGCAAGATGAAAGTGGTAATTTGGGAGCAACTGCAAGCATGGCCGGATGGCACAAACAAGCTTCATGAGCAGGTATTGCAGTACTGTAGCATAATTGTGTCAGTGCCCTTCCCTCATGGGGGATTCCATGGGGGATTCTTTATGATTACCTGAAAGGTAAGAAAAAACCCTCAAGCTTGGTTTATGGATGGGTCAGCTCAGTATGTAACTGAAACTAGAAAATGGCCTCACTCAAAAGAGGCCTTGAAAGACAAAGTCCTGGGAACCATTGTCTATTCTATTCTTTGCACAAATGCATTTCTTCCTATCTCACTGGTGCATTTTTTTCTCCCAACCATCCTCTTACTTTATTATATTTTATAACCATTAACCTTTCCAATAATTTTATGGAATCTATGTACTTATCTCTTTTAAGAATGATTGCCCATAACTTTGTCAAGTTTCCTCATTTTTAGAGAGAAGGAACATTATTCAACATGTGGATTAGTTACTTTTTTACCCAAGAACTATATATCATTGCCACAGCTCATGAACCTACCACTATAATTTGCTTCTTGAGATATGAGTCAGTTTCACAAGACTTGGCTCCTTCAGAGTTTTATCTCTATGGTGATTAAAGAATAATATTAAATTCAAACCAAGAAGTTTTATTAAACACGATAACCTATTAAGAGAAAAGGAAATTGTTTAGGTTGTGTTTTTATGGTAAAAAGGAAATGATTTTTTAAAAGACAAAACAAGTTGGAACTTCATGATTAGACTCTCATAGTGTCCCAAAATTTCTCCTTATGAGACGCAAGCACAGGTGGCCAAGAGTATCTTCTGCCAATAGAATGGATTTATACGGACGACTCAAGGCACTTATTAAATATTGGCCGAGACAGACATGCAATGCACGAATCACACACTATTTATTTACCAGAGTCCTGGTGGTTTCCAGACCTTGGCAGGCCACCTGGAGATCTGCACTGATAAACACACACACTGGAAGTTGGATATTGCAGCTGCGGCTCGGCATCTTGTAGAGGATGCAGGAAGGGGAGTGGAGAGGACAGTCTGTGGAGGCACAGACAAGTGGCTCTCATCTCCTTTGGAGCTTGCTCTCTTTTATGTGCTCAAGCAGGCGTCTTCAGTGTGTCTTCAGTGTGTCTTATCAGCGGGTCCCAGGAGTCCTGCTATCTGGTCTTACATGTGGAGTACAAACTTCTTTATCTCTTACATGCATATCTCTTTTAGGGCTTTTACACTTCATTTCACTCTCTAATATGTAGCACTCAATTCTTATTTTATAGTTATATTTTATCCTTATTATTACTATAACACATAGACAAAAGATAAATGCAGAGAGAAAGAAAGGAGACTATTGCCCAGACCGGTTTGGCTCAGTGGATAGAGCATCGGCCTTGGATGAAGGATCCCAGGTTCGATCCAGTCAAGGGCATGTATCTTGGTTGTGGGCACATCCCCAGTAGGGGGTGTGCAGAAGGCAGCTGATTGATGTTTCTAACTCTCTATCCCTCTCTCTTCCTCTCTGTGAAAAATTAATAAAATATATATTAAAACAAAAAGACTATAGAGAAACTGGGCCTTAAGATCAGATAGAAACTTGGAGCGTGAAGCTACTTATATTCTTGGCCCTTCTACATGGGCAATGTGGAAGAAATTCACCTTAAACAAGTATATGTCTTTTCTGTTAATTATTTTCTGGAATTTTCTCTCAAGCCTGACTTGAAAATACTATGATGTGTGTTTTCTTGTAGAGCATATTTTGTTTGATCAGAGATAATTTGAGTCACATTATTATTGTTATTTTGCTCTACCACATAACACTTTCCCCATAAGTGTGTACTAAAAAATTACATGAAGAAAGTTTCTCACAAAATATATAAAATTAATAATTTACTGAAATTCAAGAATTAGCCAGAACTCAGAAGCATTTCTGGAATTCAACAGGTTTCCACTAGATGGCAAGCTTCCTCTTTCAATTTCTCAGAGGCATCAAGCTAAAAAGTGGTTACTATATCAAACATATCTTTGCATGAGACAGCTGCACTTGGCATAAAATTTAGTCACTGTTCAAAAATTTAGTCAAATTTAGAATCAAGTTATTTAAACTTAAGTTAAAAGTTTTATTTGTAGAATATACATTCATTCCTTTGACAAATACCAAGAACCTCATAGGAATTTTTAATACTTTGTTTCATTTACTTCCCGCCCAACAATGACATTAGGTATTTTTATAGTCTCATTTTAGAGATTGGGAAACAGGTTTAGAGATATTAAATAATTTATTATCCCCAAATAAACTGTCTAGTTTTAAGCTTAGATAGTTTGATTCAGAGCTTATTCTCTTAATCACTACATCTTAGTATTTCTCTTAAATAAATTATAATAAATCAACTTAAAGCATTTAGCACAGTGTTTGACAGTGTTAAAAAATATTAGTTGATAGAAGCCTGGAGTGTGAATTCGTGCACTGAGGGGTCCACACTGGGAGGTCCAGTTGGTCCACCCCAATAGGGGCTATTGGAAAGCTGGCTAGCTGGGGCTGAGGGTTGATTGGAGGTGGAGCTGTCTGGGGTGAAGGGCCGCTGTTCAGTTGATTTGCATATTATCCTTTTATTATATATCATTATTTTCTTCTCTGTGGTAGACTTTAACAGGGTTTGGGGGCTAAGAAAAATACTTTTCTTCCCATGGGTTAATAAATTAACAGAGGCAAATTAACAGGAGAAAAATCAAATTTTAATACATGCACATAGGGAATTCACATATGCATGGAAATGCCATAGATAGTGAGGCAACATTAAGTTATATGTGATTTTGGTTGAAGGAGAGAGGTAGGGAGTGGGATATTAGATTTCAGAAGTGAAAATTGGAGATTGGCAGGTAGTTGAAGAAGGGTGGAACACACCTGGCAGGCAAATTTCTATTAGACAACTCAGAAACAATTGGACACAGGATATTGAGTTAATAGGCTCCAGCCTGAAGCCCTCCTATTTACCATACTTAATCCAAATTAGCCTAAGGCAACATCCCAAGATTCCCTTCCTAGAGTAAACCTTTCCATCTAAATCTCTTAAGGGGGGCCAGGGAAGAGGAGGGGGTTAAAGGTTCTTTCTGAGCCTTTTTTTTCCTTCTGAATATACAGCTTAAAATCAATATCCCAGAAGGTAGCTTCAGGGTGGCCAAACTTTTGACCCCTTCAAGAATTAAACCTTCTGGTATAATCTTAAGGAAAGACTATGTATAAAGAAATAAAAATGATTGCAAAGCACTGTATTAGAGCAAATAATGTCTGGACAATGTTACCTATTTATTATTTAAGACAACAAATGACATGAAATTCTGCAAATGTGCTTAGAGAAAGACAAAAGTGAAAATGATACCACTGTATTTAGCTAATTATTAATGATAGGAAAGGAGCAAAGCAAAGGCCATACATTATAGATACATTACCTGCAAAACAGTATAGGGAGGGGACTGGACAAAGGGAAGATAAACACATGCCCCACAATGTTAGTATGCCATAGGAAAGATACCTGTCAATCACATCTGGGAACAGAGATGGTTGGCCAGAATAGGCCTGGCCACTGCAAGGGTGGGAAGATTTGAGGTATATAAATCCCTAAACAAAGGAGTTTGCTCTCTTGTGCTCTTGGCTCTCTTGGGATTCCTGTGACCAGTGTGACTCTGGGACTCCTTTGCTCCCACTTCCCTGCATTTACCCACAAGGAGCCCCCCACACAAGGGACTAATGGACTGTAGCTATTTTGATGCTGAGCTAGACACAGTTCCAACATGAAAAGAAAACTGTATACGGACTTTGCTTCTAGCTTTCTTGAAACCACAGCTACACTTCTATGGCTGGACTAAGGGGAATGGGACTTTTTGGGCAGTTTTATAACTTTATTCAACAGCAGTTAGTTCTCATCCACATTAACTGTTTATAGATTTTTGAAAGTGGTGACAGGTATGTAGGTGACCAACATATAGAGCTTGTTTGGTGAATCTTCATCCTCATTATGTGTTCTGGACAAGCACACCTTTACAGTATGGGACATTCCTTATTCCTTTGGCCCAGACAGCTTAGTTGAGCCTAGTGTCAAAGCACACATCTGGAGCTCCCATCTCCTTCCTGGAAAATTTCCAGATCTCTTTGAGGGGCACACTTTTTGAAATGCACTCTATGGATGTGCCTGTAAAGGTGGATGGTGTATTCTCTGGTCACTACCTTGTTGATGGTAGAATGTCCCTTCTTCTCATCACCCTTCTTTGTGGGGAGTCATTGCCAGGCCCATGTTGGAGAGCTCTCATTTTTAATTTTAGTAAATATTAAAATTCCCTCCAATTGATTATATTAATTTTACTGCATCTTTCATATTTTAAAATAATTTTTAATCTCAGGAAAATCCCTATCAATTAAAAAAACACCCAGGTATTCATAAAAGGAATATAATTCACATGTTATATTATGGTATCCCCAAATTTAATATGACCATGATTCTTAAGTCAGCCAGCATCTGAAACAGCAGTTGTCAAAAGAACTGCTGAGGAAGGTTAAGGAGAGGTGGGGTAGATAAGAAATCAACCAAAGGACTTGTATACATGCATATAAGCATCACCAATGAACACAAGACACTGGGGGGTTGGGGTATGCCTGGGAGGAGGGGGGGGCAATAGGGAGATACGTATACATTAACACAATAAAAAAAATAAAAACAACACACACACACACACACACACACACACACATATGTCTGAGAATGAGAGGAGAAACATCTAATATAATAAAAAAACAAACATTGAAACCTGTAAAACAAACAAACAAAAAAATCCCAAAAGAACTGCTGAAATCAGAAAGAAGTCCTAGGTGGATCTTTCTTTCTCTCTCTCTCTCTTCCTTCCTCCCTTCCTTCCTTCCTTCTTTCTTTCTTTAAAATATTTTATTGATTTTTTACAGAGAGGAAGGGAGAGGGATAGAGAATCAGAAACATCGATGAGAGAGAGACATGGATCAGCTGCCTCTTGCACACTCCCCACTGGGGATGTGCCCGCAACCGAGGTACATGCCCTTGACCGGGATCGAACCAGTTTCAGCTCTTTCTTAAATTTGCTCAGGAAAAGTAGATTCCAAGGATCTCTGTTGCCATCTGGTGGCAACTCCCCATTGGTGAAACCTTCTGTGACACAATTTCTTTCTTTTTTAAAAAATAATTATTGCCGAGACCAATTTGGCTCAGTGGATAGAGCGTTGGCCTGCGGACTATAAGGGTTCCAGGTTCGATTCCAGTCAGGGGCATGTGCCTTCCTTGCGGGCACATCTCCAGTGGGGGGCGTGCAGGAGGTGGCTGGTCGATGTCTCTCTCTCATCGATGTTTCTGACTTTCTGTCCCTCTCCCTTCCTTTTTGTAAAAAATCAATAAAATATATATTTTTAAAAATTCTTTATTGTTGAAAGTATTATATATGCTCCCATTGGCCCTTTCAGCCCACCCTCCCCCCTCTGTCCCAGCACCCTATTGTCTGTGTCCATGGATTATATTTATATGTATACAAGATTTTTGATTGATTATATCCCACCCACCTACCCTATTCTACCTTCCCTCTGAGATTCCAAACTCTGTTCCTTGCTTCCCTGTCTCTGGATCCACTCTATTCATCAGTTTATTTTGTTCCTTAGATTCTGCATATGAGTACAATCATGTGATACTTGTCTTTCTCTGACTGACTTGTTTCACTTAGCATAATACTCTCCAGGTCACTCCATGCTGTCTCAAAGGGTAAGAAATGCTTATTTTTTTTACTGCTAGATAGTATTCCATGGTGTAAATGTACCACAGCTTTTAAAAATTTTTTTTATTAATATATTACATGTAAATATATCTTCCCATTGTCCTCCCCCACTTGCATGCATACCCTAACCCCCAAGTGTCTTGTGTTCATTGGTTATGCTTATATGCATGCATACAAGTTCTTTGGTTGATCTCTTATCTACCCCACCTCTCTCTAATCTTCCTGCTGTAATTTGACAGTCTGTTTGATGCTTTACTGCCTTTGTATCTATCTTTTTGTTCATCAGTTTATAATGTCCACAAGTGAGTGAGATCATGTGGTATTTTTCTTTCATTGACTGGTTTATTTCACTTAGCATAATGCTCTCCAGTTCCATCCAGGTTGCTGCAAGTGGTAAGAATTCCTTCTTTTTTTTATGGCAGCATAGAATTTCATTGTATAGATGTACCATGGTTTTCTGATCCACTCATCAGCTGACAGGCACCTGGGTTGTTTCCAAATTGTAGCTATTGTAAATTGTACTGCTATGAACATAAGGGTGCATAAATCCTTTCTGATTGGTGTTTCTAATTTCTTAGGATATATTCCTAAGAGTGGGATTGCTGGGTCAAATGGGAGTTGCATTTTTATTTTTTTGAGGAAACTCCATACTGTGCTCCACAGTGGCTGCACCAGTCTGTATTCCCACCAGCAGTGCACGAGGATTCCTTTTTCTCCACAGCCTCGTGATTTGTTGATGATTGACATTCTGACAGGTGTGAGATGGTATCACATTGTCGTTTTGCTTTGCATCTCTCGGATAATTAGAGACTTTGAGCATGTTTTCATGTGTCTCTTGGCCTTCCTTTATCATCTTTCGAAAAGGTTCTATTTAGGTCCATTGGCCATTTTTTTATTGAATCATTTATCTTCCTTTTATTAAGTTGTATAAGTTGCCTATAGATGTTGGAGATTAAACCTTTATCAGTGATAACATATAGTGGGCTTTCTTTTTGTTTTGTTGATAGTTTTTTCTGCTGTGCAAAAGCTTTTTATTTTGATGTAGTCCCATTTGTTTATTTTCCCTTTAAGCTTCCATTGCCCTTGGAGCAGTATCAGTGACTTTCTTTCAACATATGTCTGAGATTGTGCTACCTGTGGATTCCTCTAGTATTTTTATTGTTTCTGTCTTATGTTTAAATCCTGTATCCATTTGGAGTTTATTTTTGTGTATGGTGTGAGTTGGTGGTCTAGTTTCATTTTTTTTGCATGTATATGTCCAATTTCCCCAACACCATTTATTGAGGAGACTGTATTGAACATAGTGGTTTGGGTGGATATCTGGATTCTCTATTCTATTCCTTTGGTCTATGTGTCTGTTCTTGTGCCAATACCAGGCTGTGTTGAGAACAGTTGCTTTGTAATATAGCTTACAATCTGGTATTGAGAGCCCAGCTACCTACTTTATTCTTCTTTCTCAGGATTGCTATGGCTATTCGGGTCTTTTTTTTATTCCAGATGAATCTTTGGAGAGTTCTTTCTAGGTCTGTGAAATATATCGTTGATATTTTAATGGGTAGTGCATTGAATCTATAGATTGCTTTGGGTAGTATGGACATTTGGTGATGTTGATCCTCCCAATCTATGAGCATGGTATGCTCTTCCATCTGTTTACATCTTCCTCTATCTCTTTTTTCAGTGTCCTGTAGTTTTCCATGTATATGTCTTTTACCTCCTTAGTTAAGATTATTCCTAGATATTTTACTTTTTTTTGGTGCGATGGTAAATGGGATTACTTTCTTAGTCTATCTTTCTGTAATTTCACTATTAGTGTATAGAAATGCCCTAGATTTCTTGGCATTAATTTTGTATCCTGCTACATTGCTGAATTCATTTATTAAGTCAATTACTTTTGCATGGAATCTTTTTTTTTTAAAGAAATATTTTGTTGATTTTTAACAGAGAGAAAGGGAGAGAGACAGAGAGTTAGCAACATCGATGAGAGAGAAACATTGATCAGCCGCCTCCTGCACACCTCCCACTGGAGATGTGCCTGCAACCAAGATCATGCCCCTGATCGGAATTGAACCAGTCCGCAGGCCGATGTTCTATCAACTGAGCCAAACTGTTTTTTTTTTTTTTGGGGGGGGGTGGGTTTATATACAGTATAATGCCATCTGCAAATAAGGACGGCTTTACTTATTCTTTTCTAATTTGGATGCCTTTTACTTCTTTTTGTCTAATTGCAATGGCTAATACTTCCAATACTATGTTAAACAGGAATAGTGAGAGTGTGCATCCCTGCCTTTTTCCTGTTCTTAGGGGAAATGGTTTTAGTTTTTGCCCATTGAGCATGATGTTAGCTGTGGGTTTGTCATATTAGGCTTCTGTGATGTTGAGGTATGATCCTTCTATTCCAACCTTGCTGAGAGTTTTTATCAAGACAGGGTGTTGGATTTTGTCAAAAGCTTTTTCTGCATCAATTGATATGACTATGTGACTTTTATCTCTCAATTTGTTTATGTGATGTATCAGGTTTATAGATTTGCGTATATTGTGCCATCCTTGCAATCCTGGGATACATCTTACTTGGTCATGGTGTATGATCTTTCTGATGTACTGCTGGATCCGGTTTGCTAGAATTTTGTTGAGAATTTTGGCATCTATGTTCATGAAAGATATTGGCCTGTAATTCTCATTCCTTGTGTTGTCTTTATCTGGTTTTGGTATTAGGGTGGTGCTGGCGTCATAGAAGGTATTTGGAAGTGTTCCTTCTTATTGAATTTTTTGGAATAGTCTGAGGAGGATTGGTTTTATTTCTTCCTTGAATGTTTGGTAAAACTCTACTGTATAGCCATCTGGTCCTGGGCTTTTGTTTGCTGGAAGCTTTTTGATGTCTGCTTCAATTTCTTCCATAGTTATTGGCCTATTGAGAAGTTTAGATTCTTCTTCATCTTTTTAAAAAAATATATTTTATTGATTTTTCACAGAGAAGAAGGGAGAGGGGTAGAAACTCAGAAACATCGATGAGAGAGAGACATCGATCAGCCGCCTCCTGCACACCCCCCACTGGAGATGTGCCCGCAATCAAGGTACATACCCCTGACTGGAATTGAACCTGGGACCTTTCAGTCCACAGGTCGACACTCTATCCACTGAGCCAAACCAGTTTTAGCTAGATTCTTCTTGATTGACTTTTGAAAGGTTATATTTTTCTAGGAATATGTCCATTTCCTCTAGGTTGTCCAGTTTGTTTAAATAGAGTTGTTCATAGTATTTTTTAAGAATTCTTTGTATTTTGGCAGGGTCTGTTGTTTTTTTCTCCTCTTTCATTTCTGATTTTGTTTATTTGGGTCTTCTCTCTTTGCTTCTTGGTGAGCCTGGCTAGAGGTCCATCAATCTTGTTTATCCTTTCAAAGAACCAGCTCTTGGTTTTGTTGATCTTTTGAATTGTTTCTTTGGTCTCCACCTTGTTTATTTCTGCTCTGATATTTACTATTTCCTTCCTTCTGCATACATTGGGCTTTTCTTGTTGCTCTCTTTTTATCGCTTTGAGTTGTAAATTTAGGAAATTTATTACCATTGTTTCCTGTTTTTTGCAGTATGCTTGTGGAGCTATCAACTTCCCTGTCAAGACTGCTTTCACTGTGTCCCATTAATTTTGTATTGTTGTATTGTCATTGTCATTTGTTGCCATTATGTTTTCTGTTTCTTCCTTGATCTCTCTGGTTACCCAGTCATTGTTTAATAGCATGCTGTTTAGTCTCCATGTTTTTTATTTCTTTTTATTGTTTTTATTGTAGTTGATTTCCAGTTTTATGCCACTTTGATCTGAGAAGATGCTTGATATGATTTCTATCTTCTTGAATTTGAAGAGACTTTGTCTATGACCCAACATATGGTCTATCTTAGAAAATGACCCATGTGCACTGGAGAAGAATGTATATTCTGTGGCTTTGGAGTGAAATGTTCTGAAGATGTCAGTTAATTCCATCTGGTCTAGTGTGTCATTTAGGATTGATGTTTCTTTGGTGATTTTTTGTTTAGAGGGTTTGTTCAGTGGTGACATTGGGGTATTAAAGTCTCCTACTATGATTATATTGCTGTCAATCTCTCCCTTGATATCCTCCAGGAGTTGTTTTATGTATTTAGGTGCTCCTATATTGGGTTTGTATATATTTACCAGAGTTATTTCTTCTTGTTGGATTGTTCCCTTTAGTATTATTAAGTGGCCTTCTTTATCTCTTGTTTTGTCCTTTACTTTGCGATCTAATTTGTCAGATATAAATATTGCAACCACAACTTTTTTTTTTTCATTTTCATTTGCCTGAAACACTATCTTCCATCTCTTCACCCTCAGTCTGTGTGCATCTCTTTTCCTGAGGTGGGTTTCTTGTAGACAGCAGATATATGGATCATGTTTTCTTATCCAATTGGTTACCCTATGTCTTGTGATTGGAGCATTTAACCTGTTTACATTTAAAGTTATTGATAGGTACTAACCTGTCGCCATTTTTATTCTTTACCCATGTGTTCCTTCTTCGCTTCCTATTTCTCTTTTTATTGAAGACCCTTTAACATTTCTTTTTTTTAAAAAAAAATATTTTATTGATTTTTTACAGAGAGAAAGGGAGAGAGATAGAAAGCCATCAACATCGATGAGAGAGAGAGACATTGATCAGCCGCCCTCTGCACGCTCCCCACTGGGGATGTGCCCGCAACCAAGGTACATGCCCTTGACTGGAATTGACCCTGGGACCTTTCAGTCTCCAGGCCGATGCTCTATCCACTGAGCGAAACCTGTTTCGGCCCCTTTAACATTTCTTGCATTGCTGGTTTGGTGGTAATAAATTCCCTTAGTACTTTTTTATCTGAAGCTCCTGATTTCACCTTTAATTTTGATTGAAAGTCTTGCTGGGTACAATATTCTTGGATTCACACCCTTCCTTTGCCTGACTTTGTATATTTCATTCCATTTCCATATCCTGATGAGTTTCTGTTGAGAAATCAGTTGCTAATCTGATGGGGTTTCCTTTGTAGGTAACTTTCTGTTTCTCTCTGGCCGCTTTTAAGATGCTTACTTTGTTGGTGGTGTTTGCCAATTTAATTATAATGTGCGTTGGTATTGGTTTTGTGGGGTTCATTTTGCTTGAGCTTCTTGGATTTGTGTGGGTTTTTTCTTTCCTATATCAGGGAAGTTTTTGTCATTATTTCTTCAAACAGATTTTCTATTCCTTGCTCAGTTTCCACTCTTTCTGGAACCCCAATTATGATGATGTTGTTTTGTTTCATGTTATCCCAAAATTCCCTTAGGCTCTCCTCTTGCTTTTTAATTTTTTTTTCTAGAATTTGCTATACTTGTGTATTTTTGTCCTACTTTGTCTTCTATCTCAGTGATGTGGTCTTCTGCTTCTTCTACTCTACTTTTGATGCTTTTTATTGAGTTCTTTGCAGCAGTGATGTTATTTTTCATTTCTTCTTGGTTTTCCTTCATTTCCTCTTGGCTCTTCTTCATTTCCTTTTGGCTCTTATTCATATTGTTGATTTTGTCTTCCATTCTTTCAGCCACTTTATGACCATTTTTCTGAACTCTTTTCTGGCAAGTTTATTTCTGCTTCTATTTCATTTACTTGCTTTTCTTTTATATGCAGGCTGTTTCTTCGTCTGCTCATGCTTTTTCTTCTCTGGGTGTCTGGTTATGTAGTTCTCTCTCCTGCGCTGATTTAAAGGCACAAACTATAATGAGACCAGGTACAATACACAAAGCACTTTCTTTGTGGTTTGTGGAGCTTCTCTGAGTCCGAGTGTTTGCGCAGATTAGAGAGTGGTGTTCTGCGTCCCCCGGCTCTTCGGTGGGTGCTGCAGGTAGCTTTTCAGACCACTGTAGACATCCACCTCCCCTTGCAAGATGGCGCGGTCTCCGCATTCATGCTGGTGACTCAGGGGAACAAAAAACCCATGGCAATGGGCTGCCTGGTCAGGGGAGCCCTGTCCAGCAGTCCACCACCTTCTCCTGGAGGATAACTCTCTTAACTTGCCAACAAACACTCCCAGTGTGACCCTCAGCTGTTCTCTCTATCTGCTCAGCAACAAGGCTCCAGACACGTCCGTCTATTCTCCAGGCATTTTTTCTCTCCCCTCACTTTGAATATTTCTTGCCACTCTGGTCTCACCTGCATAGTCTGTTTAGAAATCAGCTGACAATCATATGGGTGCTCCCTTTTAGGTAATTAACTGTTTTTCCCTTGTTGCTTTTTCTAGAATCTGCTATACTTGTGTATTTTTGTCCTACTTTGTCTTTTGCTCTTGGTATTTTAATTATGATGTATCTTTGTGTGGTGCTCTTTGGATTCCTGTTGTTTTGGGTTCTGTGTGCTTCCTGGACTTGTAAGTCTATTTCTTTCATGGGGGCAGGGTGGGAACTGGGTGGGAGAATTTTCAGTCATCATTTCTTCAAATAGGTTTTCAGTATCTTGCTCTCTCTCTTCTTCTGGCACCCCATTATTCTGATGTTGGTACGCTGAAGTTGTCCCAGAAGCTCTTTACAGTATCTTCACATTTTTGGATTCTTTTTTCTTTTTTCTTTTTCAGTTGAGTGTTTTCTGTTACTTTGTATTTCAAATCTTTGACTTGATTCTTGCCTTCCTCTAGTCTGCTATTAGGTCTCTGCATAATATTTATTATTTAATATTTATTATTTCAGTCAGTGTATGTTTAATTTCTTTTTCATCTCCTCTACGGTTTTGTTAACTTTATCCATCTTTTCTAGGAAATTCTTGAACACCCTGAATTCCATATCCAGTCGTTTGTTTTCTCCCATTTCTTTCATTTGTGATCTGTTCCTTTGTGTTGGCATTTTCACTGCTTCCTGAATTGGTAGAGTAGCTTTGTGTGTTAGGTGTCCTCTATGGCCCAGTAATTCTGCCTCCCCCGTTACCTGAGGTGGACACTCTTGGTGCACCCTTTTGTGGACTGTGTGTACAGCCTTGTTGTAGTTAATTCTTGATTGTTTTTGGTATCCCTGGGTGGAATTGACCTCCAACTTATTGGTTGTGAGGATCAGCTGTTTCTACACACAGAGAACTTCTGTGGTGGACTAAGCCTTAAGACTTGCAAGATTGCAGCAGCCTCTGTGCTGGGCATGGATGTGATTGAATCTCAGGGTTGAGCAGACAGCCTTGGCTTCCCATCAGCTCTGCCCTACATGGCAGCCCCTGGGTCTCGATGCCCCTGGGTAATCACTGCAGCTTTCTCTGTGCACATGGGCGCACATGTCTCCAGTCCTCTGTCTTTCATGTGCACCAAGCCTCCAGATCTCTGCTTTTCTGGTCCCCTGAGTTTCTATGTGCTCCGGGGACTCATATAAGTCTGGAGCCCCAGGGTTTCACGTGAAACTTGGGTTCAGTGCAGTTGGACTTGGATTTCAGTGCAGTTGGGAGGCTCTGTTTTCCTCCCACTAGAGAAAGCCTGGAGCACAATCAGCAGTCAGTCCTCTTTGCATGAGCCTCCAGACCTCTTTCTTTCGCAGCTCCCCTAAGTTTCTGTGCTCTCCTCTCTTTTCATAACAGTCCAGACTTCACACGTATGAGTCTCACCCGGAACTGGGGTTCTGTGCGGTCAGAAGTGAGGTTCAGTGCAGTTGGGATTTTCCGTCTCCCTCCCACCAGAGGAAGCTAGCCAGACCCTCTGCCACCTATCCTCTCCACGTGTGTGTCTTAGTATCTCAGCTTTTTACAGCTCCTCTGAGTCTTCATGATCCCCTCTCTTTACTTCTAGTTGTAGAATTTCCACTCAACCAGCTTTCCTGTGGTTCTGGATGGTGTCCGTTCTGTCTTTGAATTGTAGTTTTGCAATTGTTGTGCAAGGCAGCAGTTTAGATATTCACCTATACTGCCATCTTGGTTTCTCCCCTGCACTACTTCTTAACTCTGGGCTGAAACATGTGACTTGCTTTGCCAATGGGATCTTAACAGATGTGAAGTCAGCTTGCACATTGGGGTTTATTTTCTCCTACACCTTTATCAGCACCATGAAAGCATGCTTATTGGACTATTGGAGAATTAGATGTACATAGGTAGGGTGAGTCATCCTAGCCATTCCAATTGAGGCCTTTCTAACTCTTTAGACATCTGAGTTGGATACAATTGAGTCCAGAACTGCCCAGGCAATCCCAATATAAATTGCTGACCCATTTATTTATTGTAAGCTAAATAAATACTTACAGGTGGTTTGTTTTACACTACTATTGTGGCAATAGATAGTTGACATTACCTATTGGTTGAGCATATTCAAGAAAGGGATGGGTGGCCATCAAGATTGTTATAGGAAAGGATACTGTGTGGACACTTAGACTAGATAAGTGCCAAAGATAGTTCCCTCCATAGGGAGTGCAAGGGTAATAATGTCTTAATATAATGATTAATACTTAATGAACAGTACTATCTGCCAGGCCTTATTTTGAGGTTTTACATGTATTAGTATTTATTCCTATGAGGTAGTTACTCTCATTATTTTTATTATACTATTGAGGAAACAAGCACAGATCACAAAACTAAGTGGTGGATCTAGGATTTAACTTAAGCATTTAGTTCTAGAAATCACACTTTTTACCAGCACACTATGCTCACACTGATTCATGAACTATGTTTAGTATTCCTAAAGCACATTGGGAAGTGGGAATTTATATCTCCAAATATTTATTAAGAGTAGGAAAATTGCCTGGCTAGTGTGCCTTAGTGGTTGTGTGTTGACCTATGCACCAAGGAGTTAGGGCACATGCCCGGGTTGTAGACTTGATCCCCAGCATGGGGCGTGCAGGTGGCAGCTAATTGATGATTCTCTCATCAATGTTTCTATCTCTCTTTCCCTCTCCTTTTCTCTACCTCTAAAATCAATAAAAACATATTTAAAAAAAGAGTGGGAAAATTAACCACTTCTCCAAATGCTTTCTTTTTAATACAGAAAACTTCCAAAACATGAGTTTTATTAGATAAAATTAAAAAGGGCTCCTTAAGGCCATGGGGGCATAGGCTACCTTGGAGTCAGAACTGAATCTCATAAGACTCTGCCTGGCCCCGGAGGATGACTGGTTAGCCAGAGATGGGTAAGATTCCTCAGGGAAGGAACAACCTAAGACAGTCACAGTCGCAGAGGGGCCATCAGGAGAGAACTTGGGGGTCAACAGAGGTAGGGCACAGACCCTCACCCCCACCAACCTTGCAGGGGTCTGATCCCTTACCCCTTCTGAGGGAGGTCTCCTGCCCCCATGGCTACTTCGCTTCCCATGCTCAGCATAGATTGGGACCCAGGTAACAGACAGAAACATGCCGACAGCAGCTGCCCTATATCTAAATTCAGCCTAGCACTAGGAATGCTCAGTGCCTACTCAAGAATGCAAATAAACATTTCCACTAATATTTACAGGGTAATCTAAGATTGTTGGTAGAGTATTAAATTTGACAGTGAAAGAGTTATCAAGCTTTCAGATTAATTTAAGTGGCGAACTGAAATAAGTGAACACCCAAGAAAATTTAAGTGTACTGGACAAAAAGCTGTTTCCAAATTATTGATTGAAAGTTCTATTGATCTCTCATCTCATGGTAAAATTGCTTAACATGCAATGAACATAAAACAGGCATATTTGTGTGCAAAAAATTAAAATTTAAAGTTATCAAGATTGCATTAAAATGTTACAAAATTCATTAATCAAAAAAGGGGAGAGAGTAGGATATAATGTAAGGAAAAATATCTGGTAAGTAAATTACATCTAGAAAATTTTTACTTTAGAAAATTAATTTCCATTTGTAATGCTAAGAGCAAGACACCCATGAAAAACACACATGGTGTCAAAATAAGCCAAAGGAAAAGTGGGTAGGCAAAAATAAAAAGGACCCCAAGTCAATTTTATTGAAAAGAGTTCTTTATTAACTTTTGGTCGAGAATATGTTTATATACTTTCAGAAAACAACTCCAAGACCAAGTGGACTCTTGCAACAGAGAGGAGCTAACCAGTCTGCTCCAACTACAAAGACAAGAGGAGAAACAGTTCAGAGATGGAAGACGATGATAACACCTTGCCATGCGAGAGTCAGCAGCTGTGCATCACTACAGGATGCCTAAGACCAAACCAGAGAGGGTCAGACCAGCATTGCCACCATTTGTCCACCATCCAGATACCACTGCTGATGTGTACACTTAAGGAACTGTTTGACATTGAAACTGGGACTCAGAACTACTGGACATTGAAATTGGGATTCAAACATTTTTTTGCTCTTATAATTTTATTCCTAGCCTACAAAGGCAAGATGTGTTTAAAGACAAGAATCGGAGGTGGAGAGTGAGGGGAGGACAGATATAGAAGCAAAGAAGCAATGATCAGACTGTCATACTACAGCCGGAAAACAGGGGAAGTTGGGAGTTCGGAGGCCTGTAAGAGATCAACTGAAGGACTTGTATGCATGTATGTAAGCATAGCCAATGGATACAGGGCATGCTGGGGGGAGACAGGTGAGGGCATGTACTGGGGGGTGGGGAAGGCCAGGGGAGGGCAATATGGGAAAAAAAAATGAAAAAAAATTTAAAGTTGAAAAAAAAGAATAAAAAGGCTCCCTAGTGGTAAAAATGTTGGCAACTACTGCTTTAAGCAGTCTTCAACCTTAAGTTACCTGATTCTTAGGTAGAATTATTCTAATGCTAATATGCAAGGATCTTCTTTTCTTAAAAAAATAACATAATGAAAAGTATTGCATAAAACTTCCTTAGATTTCTGGCTTTATAATAAGTATTTCATAGGAGTGTTCATGAAGAAAATATTAATTTGTAGGAGATAGTAGAAATGTTCTGCTCACTCATCAAAAAAGATATGTTACGAGACAATCCAAGATGGCGGCATAGGTAAACACCTACACTGCTGCCTCGCAAAACAGTTTCAAAACTACAACTAAAAGACAGAACGAACATCATCCAGAACCACAGGAAAGCTGGATGAGTGGAAATTCTATAACTAAAAGGAAAGAGAGGGGCTCACAGAGACTCAGAGGAGCTGTAAAAAGCTGAGGTACAGAGATGTGCACGTGGAGAGAGCGGGTGCCCGAGAACCTGGCTGGTTTTCTCTGGCAGGAGGGAAATGGAGTTGCAAAAGATCAGAAGTCTGATGGTGCGCACAGCACTGTGAGCAGAGGACCAACTGCGGATTGTGCCACTGGCTTTCACCAGTGGGTGGGAGACAGACCCTCCCAACTGTGCCACTTCTAACTCCACTAAACCCCAGTTTTGGGCAAAACCCTGTGGACCCAGACTCGTTTGCTCCCGGAGCGCAGGGGAGCCGGAGGGGCAGCAGTCTAGAGGTACTGAGAGGGCGCGTGCACACAGGGACCGCTCCAGCAATTACCAGTCATGTGAGACTCAGGGGCCATGGAGGGCAAGGCCAACTGGAAGGCAAGGTGGTCCATTAAGCCCTGAGAATCCACCCATCCCAAGCTCAACAGAGAGGCTTTTGCAGTTTTTCAAGTCTGGTATCATAAGGCTGAATCCAATACAGAAGTTCTCCCAGCATAGTGAAAATGCTGAGACAAGGGAAGGGGTCACATACAAAAGAAATGGAGGAAACCAAATGACTGGATATAGAGTTCAAAACCATGTTTATAAGATTTTTCAAGAATATCCTAGAAAAGTTGGATAAAGTTAGTGAGTCTCAAGAGGAGATGAAAAAGAACCAACTAGAGATGGAAAAGATCCAACTAGAGATGAAAAAGGACCAACTAGAAATTAAATATACACTGACTGAAATAAAAAATATTATTCAGAGACCTAACAGCAGACTAGAAGAAGGCAAGAATCAAGTCAAAAATTTGAAATATAAAGAATCAGAAAACACTCAACTGGAAAAGCAAGAAGAGAAAAGAATCCAAAAATGTGAAGATAATGTAAGGACAGCTTCAAGCGTACCAACATCAGAATTGTGGGGGTGCCAGAAGAAGAGAGAGAGCAAGATACTCAAAACCTATTTAAAGGAATAATGACTGAAAACTTCCCATATCTGGTAAAAGAAATAGACGTACAAGTCCAGAAAGCACACAGAAAGGAATCCAAAGAGGACTACACCAAGGCACACCATAATTAAAATACCAAGAGCAAAAGAAAAAGAGAGACTATTAAAAGCAGCAAGAGAAAAACAGTTAATTACCTACAAGGGAACACCCATATGACTGTCAGCTGATTTCTCAACAGAAACGATGCAGGCCATATGGGAGTGGCAAGAAATGTTCAACGTGATGAATAGCAAGAACCTACAACCAAGAATAATCTATCCAGCAAGGCTAACATTCAGAATTGAAGGGCAGATAAAGAGCTTCACAGATAAGAAAAAGCTAAAGGAGTTCATCAACTCCAAACCAGTATTATATGAAATGCTGAAAGGTACTTTTTAAGAAGAGGAAGAAGAAAAGGTAAAAGAAAAAAAATTATGAACAACAAATACATATCTATCAACCAGTGAATCTAAAAATTAAGTGAATTAAAAAATTGATCAACAGAATAAACTGGTGAATATGATAGAATCAGGAGCACAGAAAAGGAGTGGACTGATAATTCTCAGGGGGAAAGGGGTGAAGGGTGTACAGGGAGAGACTGGACAAAAATCATGCACTTATGGATGAGATCAATGGGAGGGAGCTAAGGGTAGAAGGAGGGGTGGGAGCTGGGTGGAGGGGAGCTATGGAGGGGAAAATAGAGAAACAAATGTAATAATCTGAATAATAAAGATTGAATTAAAAAAAGATATGTTACAACATAAAAGAAAATTTAAAAGGAAGTTCCCTACTAGCCAAATTATGGTAGCATTGTATTCTAAATAAACTTCTTTATTATGTTGTATGTGGAGATAGAATTCGCAATAACTTTCAGTCGGTAAACGTATTACGTGATTATTTGGTTATGTAGACATTTTGGAGAACCTGGCTTAATCTTTAATATCTTACTAGATACTATATTAACTATGCTACTTTACTAATAACAAAATCCATATTTTGATACATACATTCTCTGCTGCAGAACATAAATATTGAATAGGATTCAATTTGAATTGTTGAAAAACATCTTTTGCAAATCTAATGAATTTATGTAATAAGAGTTTAGCAGACAAGTTATTTATAAAATTGGTCTAAAATTACTTATTTTTTGCATTGCTTACTTTTCTAAAATCATACTCATTTTTACACTAAGGAAGTTGGCATCAGGGTTGTAGAATGGAGTTTGTGGTTTATTGCTTTTCAATGTTTATTTTATCCTTGAAAAAAAGTCACCAGTGTTTCAAAATACTGTACCTTAATGAAAGTGATTTCCAGCTTCCCTCATACATTGCAACAAGGAGCATATACATTATTTTTCAATATATAAAACTATTTTACCTAATGTTTATACAGATATATTCATTTTAATGTATAAGCATTTCTCGTGATGATTCAAACATTCTTGGTGGTGTTGCTTTGGCAGTTTGAATTGGAATATTCAGGACCAAAGCTGATTCAATAATTTTCTCTGGAACTATTAACAGTCATTCCTTCACACCTGTGGTTGGATTTTACTATTTATACGAAGGCAAACTAAGTGAAAAGCAAAATGCATCAATGGGAAATATTACTTATTTGACAACAAATACATACCTGCACCAAGAATAGAAAAACATGTATTACACCATTCTAGACCATAGTAGAAAATAATAACTGAACTCTTTCCTCCTGAATCCACCCTCACATTTGGAAAAATTTCACTGATTTTGAAATTTTGTATAACATTGTTTTATTAAAAATACCCCCTCTTTTATTAAGTACATATAATCTTCCTTTGGTTTCAAACAATACTTCTTTGGTTATTCTTTTAAAAAGGTATATTTTACAGTTACAGCTGAATAAAATGTATTAGTTTCAGGTGTACACATAGTGATTAGACATTTATATACCTCACAAAGTGATCACCCTGGTGAGTCTAGTATACATCTGACACCGTACATAGTCATTACAATATTATTAACTATAATCTCTATGCTGTACTTTACTTCCTGTGACTATTTTTATATCTGCCAATTTGTACTTAATTTCTTTCACCTTTATCACCCATCTCCCAAATCCCCTCCCCTCTGGCAACTATTAGTTTATTTTTTTTGAATCTATGAGTTTGTTTCTGTTTGTTCATTTATTTTATTTTTTTAGGTTCTATATGTAAATGAAATTATATGATATTTGTCTTTGTCTGACTGAGTTCACTTAGCATAATACCCTATAGGTCCATCCTTTTTATGGCTAAGTAGTATTTAATTTTGTATACTGTGTACCAAATCTTCTTTATCCATCTATCAATGGATACTTAGGTTGCTTCCCTATCTTGATTTTTGTAAACTAGGGGTCCTGTGCATAACGATTCATGCACGGAAGGTGGGTCTCTCAGCCCAGCCTGTACCCTCTCCAATCTGGGAGCCCTCAGGGGAGCTCTCTCCAATCCGGGAGTTTCTGTTTGTCTTTGCAATAATATGAAAGAATTATCTGAGACCCCAATCCAGTTTGGTTCATTGCTCACAGAATAATAGAGGCATTTTTTTTTCTTTGCTTCATTGGTGGAAATTTCCTGGAAGTTTTAGGATATCTTTCCTTTAATTTTTCCTACACACTCTGACTTTACTTATGTCTCTCATCTTTGCTTTCCCTCCATTCCCCACTGCAACAGTAACTTGCTCCAGGCTCACTTTGCTCTAGTGTTTAGAGATCCCTCTGCCACCAGAACTATAATTCCCAGAATTCCTGGTGCTCCCTGTGCTCTTGGTTTTCCCTTTCTGCCCTGCTCTCCCACTCTGCTCTCTGCCCAGTGCCTGTGTATGCAAATTAACACACCATAATTGTTGGGCTAATTTGCATACTCACTCCTGATTGACTGGTAGGTATTGTGGAGGTATAGTCAGTTTACAGGATAATGCTACAGTGGACTTAAGGATGCATATATCATTTCAATTTAGTATTTTGAATTTCTTTGGATAAATACCAAGAAGTAGAATTGCTAAGTCATATGATAGTTCTATTTTTAATTTTTTTGAGAAACCTTCTTACTGCATTCCATAGAGGCTACACCAATTTACAACCCACATACAATGCATGAGGGTTTCCTTTACTCCATGCCCTTATCAATACTTTTTATTTGTGATTTATTGGTGATAACCATTTTGACAATGTGAGGTGATATCTCAGTGTGGTTTTAATTTGCATTTTTCTGATGATTACTGATGTTGAACATTTTCTCATAAGTCTATCTGTGTGTTCTCTTTGGAGAAATGTTTATTCAGGTCCTTTGCCCATTTTTAAGTTAGATTGTTTTTTTGTTGTTCATTTATTGTTAATTGTATGAGTCCTTTATATATTCGGATATTAGTTCTTTGTTGGAGCTCTTGTTTGAAAATATCTTTTCCCATTTAATTAGTTGCTTTTTTGTTTTATTGATGTTTTCTTTTGCTGTGCAGAAGCTTTTTAGTTTGATATGGTCCCCTTTACTTATTCTTGAATTTATTTCCCTTGCTTTTGGGGTCAAATTCATAAAATCCTCTCTAAGACCAAGACTCATAAGTTATAGTGCTCTGTTTTCTTTTTTTTAATTAATTTTTTATACATATCTTCCCATAGCTCCCCCTCCCTCCCAGGCATATCCCAACCCCCCCCCCCCAGTGTCTATGTTCATTGGTTATGCTTATATGCATGCATACAAGTCCTTTGATTGATCTCTTATATACCTTACCTAACTATTCTTCCTGCTGTAATTTCACAGTCTGCTTGAAGCTTTACTGCCTCTGTATCTATCCTTTTGTTCATCAGTTTATAATGTTCTTTATTATCCACCAATCAGTGTGATCATATGATGCTTCTCCTTCATGGACTGGCTTATTTCACTAAGCATAAGGCTCTCCAGTTCCAACCAGGTTGCTGCAAATGGTAAGAATTCCTTATTTTTAATGGCAGCATAGAATTCCATTGTGTAGATGTACCACAGTTTTCTGATCCATTCATCTGCTGACGGGCACCTAGGCTGTTTCCAAATTGTAGCTATTGTAATTGTGCTGCTATGAACATAGGGGTGCATAAATCCTTTCTGATTGGTGTTTGTAATTTCTTAGAATAAATTCCTAAGAGTGGGATTACAGGGTCAAATGGGAGATCCATTTTTAGTCTTTTGAGGAAACTCCATACTGTTCTCCACAGTGGCTGCACCAGTCTGCATTCCCACCAACAGTGCACAAGGGTTCCTTTTTCTCCGCATCCTCGCCAACAGTTATCGTTTGTTGATTTTTTGATGATTGCCATTCTGACAGGTGTAAGATGGTATCGCATTGTCGTTTTGCTTTGCATCTCTTGGATGATTAGTGACTTTGAACATGTTTTGATGTGTCTCTTGGCCTTCCTTCTGTCGTCGTTCGAAAAGGTTCTATTTAGGTCCGTTGCCCATTTTTTTTTTATTGGATCATTCATCTTTCTTTTACTGAGTTGTATAAGTTGGCTGTAGATTTGGGAGATTAAACCTTTATCAGTGATAACATTTGCAAATATGTTCTCCCATACAGTGATCTTTCTTGTTGTTTTGTTGGTGGTTTCTTTTGCTGTGCAAAAGCTTTTTATTTTGATGTAATCCCATTTGTTCATTTTTTCTTTAGCTTCCATTGCCTTTGGAGCAGTATCAGTGAAGACGTTCTTTCGGCATATATCTGAGATTGTGCTGCCTGTGGATTCCTCTAGTATTTTTATGGTTTCCATTCTAATGTGTAAGTCCTGTATCCATTTTGAGTTTATTTTTGTATTTGGTGTAAGTTGGTGGTCCAGTTTCATTTTTTTCCATGTATCTGTCCAATTTTCCCAACACCATTTATTGAAGAGGCTTCTTGGCTCCATTGAGTGTTCATGCCTCCTTTGTCAAATATTAATTGAGCATAGTTGTTTGGGTGGATATCTGGGTTCTCTATTCTATTCCATTGGTCTATATGTCTGTTCTTGTGCCAGTACCTGGCTGTTTTGAGAACAGTTGCTTTATAGTATAGCTTGAAATCTGGTATTGAGATCCCACCTAATTTATTCTTCTTTCTCTGAATTGCTGTAGCTATTTGTGGTCTTTTTTTGTTCCAGATGGATCTATGAGGAGTTCTTTCTAGGTCTGTGAAATATGTCGTTGGTATTTTAATGGGTAGTGCGTTGAATCTGTGGAATGCTTTGTGTAGTATGGACATTTTAATGATGTTGATTCTCCCAATCCATGAGCATGGTATGCTCTTCCATCTGTTAACATCTTCCTCTATCTCTTTTTTCAGTGTTCTGTAGTTTTCTGCATATAGGTCTTTTACCTCTTTAGTTAGGTTTATTCCTAAGTATCTTAATTTTTTTGGTGTGATGGTAAATGGGATTGCTTTTTTAGTTTCTCTTTCTGTAATTTCACTATTAGTGTATAGAAATGCCACAGACTTCTTAGCAATAATTTTGTATCCTGCTACATCGCTGAATTCATTAATTAAGTCAATTAGTTTTGCAATGGAGTCCTTTGGGTTTTTTATGTACAATATCATGTCATCTGCAAATAACGACAGCTTTACTTCTTCTTTTCCAATTTGGATGCCTTTTATTTCTTCTTCTTGTCTAATTGCAATGGCTAATACTTCTATACTATGTAGAACAGGAGAGGTGAGAGTGGGCATCCCTGTCTTGTTCCTGTTCTTAGGGGAAATGGTTTTAGTTTTTGCCCATTGAGCATGATGATAGCTGTGGTTTTAACATATACGTCTTTTCTGATGTTGAGATATGATCCTTCTATTCCCACTTTGCTGAGAGTTTTTATCAAGAAAGGGTGTTGGATTTTGTCAAATGCTTTTTATGGATCAATTGATATGACTATGTGATTTTTATCTCTCAATTTGTTTTTGATGCTTTCTATCGAGTTCTTTATAGCAGTGATGTCATTGTTCATTACTTCTTGTTTATTCTACACCTCATCTAGTTTTTCTGCATTTCTTCTTGCTGCTTCTTCATCTACTCTTCGCTCTTCTTCACTTCCTCTTGGCTCTTACTCAGATTGTCGAATTTGTCTTCCAATCTTTTAAACCACCTTATGATAGTTTCTCTGAACTCTTTCTCTGGCAGGCTTGTTTCTGCTCCTATTTCGTTTACTTCCTATTCTGGTGAAAGTTGCCTTTCTGTCTTATGTGGGCTGTTTCTTTTTCTGCCCATGGTCTTTCTTCTCTGGTTGTCGTGTTATGTAGTTCTCTCTCCTACGTTGATTGAGAAGCACAAACTACAACACGACCAGGTACAGCACACAAAGCGCTGAGTAGAAATGTATTCAGGATAATAATCACAAATAAGGTGACCACCAATGAAGGACAAATTAGGGGTAAATAGAGAAAGAAGAAGATGAAAATGAGGAAAAAAGAAAAGAAAGAAATTCCAAATCAAATTGGGAGAGTGAGAGAAAAAAGAAAAAGAGGAGATAAATAAATGAACAAAAAAATAAAATAAAATAAGAAAATAAAAAGGAGAAGGAAAGAGGAAGAGAAAAAAGTCAGAGAGAAAACAAAGCGCATAAGAGAGAAAGGGGGAACAAAATATAGATGTCAGGAGAAAATACCAATAGAACAGTCACTAATCCCAATAAAGGCCAGCAACCAGTACCTAGAGCTTAATGTAAACAGCAAATAGCAACTGGTATCGAGGGAGGTGAGGGAAAAGAGAGGTAGAAAACAAAGCAAGCAAAAAGCAAAATAAAACAAGTAGAATAAACTAAAAGAATCTAGCAAAAAATTTCAAAAAATCGATATAATCACTTTTTAGGCAAATAACAACCAAAGGACATAGAGAAAAAAAAACTTTTTGGCTAGTGAAGGCAAGAAGAGAGAGGTTTGTGTGGACTTGTAGTAGGGGATTTGAAATTAGATATATAAATGGGGTGAAATTTTAACCAGGTAAAGAGAAAGAATAGGGAGAATCTAAAGTTGGAAAAGGGAAAGAGAACTAAGACAACAAAATGGGGAAAATTAGGAGGAAAGTGTTGGCATAAAGGTAG
>PVJN01020528.1:0-35698 GCA_004026805.1 Lasiurus borealis
TGGGGTGGGGAGAGGGGGAGCGGATACGACAGCGAGGAAGGAGTTTCAGTGTGAATGAATACTAATTAGTGACATGGATATTAATGATGACAGTAATTAACAGGGGAAAGGAAGGGCTGTCATTGTCCCAGGGTGAGTAATCAGTCTTGGCAGGTGATAAATAATGGTTCCGCCAGCTCAGCAGAAAGATAATCCGCCTGCCCCGGGGAGAGCTGTTGCTGATGCTGGAAACCTCTCCGTTTCCAGGCAACCCGCGAAAGGGGACTATTTTTCTTTTGAGGAAAAAACAGGTTAGCGTCTCTCCCCCACCCCCAACTTGGGATTACAGTCCTTATTTGATTTCTGCTTTGTTCTTCATTTCCTAGGACAAATGTTGAACTTGTATAATTTGGAGGAAATGGACCCGCATGCACAAGCACACCCAGACACCCTCTCCCTTTCTCTCGAAGAATGTGAATGAGCAGGAGTGCTTTGGGTCCAAAGTTGAGCTGCTAGATGCCAGCCGGGAGCAGGAAGAGGGGAAAGCTCAGAAGTCTTGCTTTTGAGGTTGATATGTGGGGGGCCTGCAGGGGTGGAGACTGGTCCGGAGGGGCAAGAAGGGAGAGGACATACAGCAAGAATAGGATGGATCCCTGCCTATTTACCGTGTAGAGAGGGTTCATCAACCTTTCAGAGAGTCAGAGAGAAGCAAAATGTCTAGGCACTCAGGCCGGAAGTGGTCTCCCCACTGGCAACCAGATTTCTGGGAGCTTGATTTCTGGTAAAGGACAGCAGTTAAGCCCCTCTGCACGCCCTCCAGTCTCTCAGGCAGGAATTTATCCCAGAGAGCTGTCCACAGGTCCGCTCCCTCCCACCAAGCCTCACACCCATGCCGGGACTTGGCTATCTGGAAATGCTCTCCTTTCTGGCTATTTTCTGTCATGCATCCATCCTGGAATGACAAAGCCACCTTCAAAGGTCTGCACTGGTTTAAAGTGAGATTTGGAGTGAATTGATCAGAAATTCAGAATCCTCCAAAAACAACTCCTCCACCCCCATGGGAACGGGGCTGTCCTAGGAAACAATGGTTCCAGGAGCCATATTTCCACATGGAGGTAGACAAAAGGGATTTCTTTGTGACCAAAATGACGAGAGACCCAGGCATGGCTCATGAGGGGGGCGGTGGAGGGGTGGCACTCAAGAAGACGCCGATAGTATGTCAGTTGAACTGCCCAAATGTTTGAAGACCTGTTCCACAGAGTGAGAAGGTCTGGGTTTGTTTTTTAGCATCAGAATGCAAAACTAAGACCAGCTACAGCAAGCCCCAGAGTTAATCCAGTTTCTGTTCCTAGAAATCAAAGACAATTCCACTGGGACAGACTGGCTAAGAGGGGATCTGTGAGTTCCGAGGTTCTGGGGATTTTCTAAATGGGGATTACAGTACCTCTTATCCAGTGTTTTGGCGATGGGGACTCATGTATTGGCTGGAGTTGGAGCAAGTAAGTTTTAAAAGTCCCTTCTGACTCTTAAGATTTTAAATTCATTAGGATAATACTAGATCCCTAAACAGGAAAGCCCCCAATTTCTGGGGCTTAACACAACACACTTTCAATCAGGTCAGAGCCCCAAATGGGCATCAGTTTTCACGGTTGTTCAGAAGCCCAGGCTCCTTCCACATTGTGGCTCTGCCCACCTTGGGCCCTTGAAGTTCTCTCCATTCAGCCAGCAGGTGGGGAACAGAGGTATGAAGCTGTGCATGGCCACGTGGGAGTTTTCACGGCCTCTGTCTAGAAGCGGCATTCATCATGCCCACTGTCAGAACTCAGTCCGCACTGAACTGCAGGAGCATCAGGAAATGTCACCTAGTCTAGAGGACAGCTGAGTACAAAGAAGTTTCTCCCACAGACTGACATAGAGCTACTTTCTTTCAGGGTGGGCCCATGCCAGAAGAAATTAGAGACATTTTCAGGAAACTTGTCAGCTCTTGACAGTAAGGATAGGGAACAGAGAAGACCGCTCTCGATGGGAAATGGTCTGCAGGCCCGGCGTGGTAACATTTCACCAGCCCGTCTTGGGGAAGTCATCCAAATCTGTATGCGCAGGATCTTCCCTACAGATGCTCCCCAGAATTATGTGCACACAAGATTCTTTGGTGTCATCAGAAGTGGATGTTTTTTGGAAAAGAATGGGATTATAACTGTGGAAATGAGCCAGTGGGTAGAAAGATTTGTTAGGCTAGAAAAGCATCTGTATCACCCAACTCCCTAGGTGTGTGCTAATTCAAATGAGGATTCTCTTCAGTAAACATGCTGCTTCCGCCACGGGCCTTACCACCCACCAGGTCTTCAGGTGAATTGCTTTATCGTTGCAGGTACTGACATTGTGCAGTGGCTGATGAAGAACCTGTCCATCGAAGACCCAGGTACTTGACCTTCGACCCTGACTTTATCCCTCATGGTATCAGTAAACATCCCACATACCCAAGCTTCAGACTAGATCTCCTACCCTCCTGAGAACTGGGCTTATAGGTGAATCCCAAGATGTGGAACCTCTTTACTTACACATGAAATGGATTTATTTTCTCCACTGAATATCTACCTTTATATTTAAATCACCCTTTGAGGAAATGAGTAACCATTGAGAATGCCAAAGAGCCCAATACAGTAAAGTGTGAAATGAGTTGAATTCTCATTAGCCACAGCAATTAAAGATAAGTTGTGGTGCTGTCACTGAGCAGCCTTCCAGACCCAGATCTTAAAATTAAATTGCCTGATTCACAATTAAGATGTTTAATTATTTGCTAAGATGCCTTCTGTTTTCTTCTTCTGCAAGAAGGGTAGGAATTATTTTTTTTCAACTTTAATTGTGCATTTCAATTAGGAAAACCTTACCAGAAAGACAATAACAAAACTCTAGCCAATAAAACAGTTTCCAAATCTGTCCTCCCACCAGTAAATAAGCAGTAAAATTTATTTTCACAGCATAATTAAAAAATGGGGAGTTCCAAAAAAATGAAAATTCTAGATAAGTATAGCTTATTACCATGTGATGTTAGTTAATACTTTTCTGAATTTATTATTCACTCCCTGTCTTAACTGAGTATTCCTGATGCCTATATTTCATATTTATAAACACCCACACATGTATTCTGATGTTCTTATGAATTAGACCTCTTTGCCCCAAATTAAATGGCCTCCAATTGCTATGTTTTTTTAAAAAATATATTTTTATTGATTTCAGAGAGGAAGGGAGAAGGAAAGAGAGATAGAAACATCAATGATGATTAGCTGCCTCCTGCACGCCCCCTACTGAGTATCGAGCATGTGCCCTGACTGGGAATCGAACAATGACTCCCTGGTTCATAGGTCAACACTCAACCACTGAGCCAGGTTGGCTGGACAATTTCTATGCTTTTTAAAGATCTTTTTTCAAGTTCCCTTTCTAGATGTCTGACTTCAGCTGTGATTCTTGGCTGGGGTCAGTATGTCAGCTCAGGTATTCTGTATTTTAATATGATGCTCCTAATGTACTATTGATTACAAAAAAATACAATTTACATAGAGTTTGATTAAATATAGTTGGCAGAAACCTGAGTGCCTGAAAAGCAGATCATTAATGAAGTGAACATAGCCTTTTTCCCCACCTTGATTAATGGCAACTCTCATGACTCATGAAAATTCTTAATTCTAGTCAAGTTCTTTATCCACAGGGGAAAACGATTCCTGCCAGTCCTTTTCAGGAAAGAACCTGAATCAATTGGCCTATTTGTTTTCCCTACGCAGCCTGCACTTCTGATTGTCCACTTACAGAAACTGGACCAAATAAGTCTCTTCCAGCGAAGTTACACGTATTTAAAGTCAACATTTCTTTTGATGATTATGCTAAACTAAGGACCACCTATCTTCATATCTCTTCCAAGAGCACTGTTTTCCTCGTTCTCCTAAAATAATCATTGTCACCAAAATATTTTATCAGTATTCTTGTTAGTCATTGTAGTGGTAGTAGTAGTGGTGGTGGCAGTAGTAGTAGTAATAGTAATAGTAATAGTAGTGGTTAGTAGTGGCAGTAGCAGTAGTAATAGTAGCAGTGGTGGTGGTAGTAGTAATTAATAGTAATAGTAGTGGTTAGTAGTAATAGTGACAGTAGTAGCAGTGGTAGTGGTAGTGGTGATAATAGTAGTAGTAATGTGGTGGTGGTAGTAGTAATAGTAATAGTAATAGTAATAGTAATAGTAATAGTAATAGTAATAGTAGTGGTTAGTAGTGATATGCTGAGAGCCCTGAACCAGCCAGTGGTAGGAGAGATGGTTAGGAACCCCCTCTGGCCCTAGTATGAGGGGTTTCAGGGAAAGGTGCACAATGACCAGGGTCATGTCTCTGACGGTCAGCTATACTCTGATGCCCTCAAGAGAACTTCCAGATCTTGGGAACTGCCTGGGCCTCTGTGCAGGAGGAGTTGGGAGTAATTCACCAGCTGGGAACAGAAGGCTGGAAATGAGGCACACTAAGGCCCAAGGAAGCTAGACATGTCTAACCTCCACCCCTCTCTCCCTTTCTTCTTCCGATCTGCCACATTTCTAAGCTAAAGCCCTTTTGCTCTAAGAGTGAAGTAAGAGTTCTAGCTCTAGACCGGTGACATGAAAGTCACCTCTTAGTGGATTTTGCTTTTCCTTTCCTAGGCAAGGAGCAGCTGTAGGTGATAAAACTCCCCCTTTTTTGCTGGGCCCATGATTCTTAAACCATATAGACTTTAGAAAGCAAACTGGTCACCACCAAGCAGGTAAAATCAACTCCATTTGTTCTTAGCCCACCGGTTGTAAGTGTACGTTCCTTCCAAAGGGGGAGCGGTGGATCTTAGTAAACGCAGCACCTGGATTATGCACAGCCTCTTGAAAAGTTGGCAAGTAAAGCCAAAACAAGTCATTTTTAAAAACGTATAAGAACATGCAAATCTTGTTCCTAGAAACTCCTCTTTATATCAATAATTTACACATCTGACGGGGGGATCCAGGTGGAAGAGGGCAAATGGGGGAGTAAGAGCGGGAACATCTGTAATACTCTCAACAAAAAAGATATTTTAAAAAATAATAATAATTTCCACATCCGAAAATTTGTTTTTAGCAATAAAAGTAATTTTAAATGTGTGAAGAGTACTTTTATATTATTATGTGTGGTATAAACATTTAAATGAATTATTTTTCTTGGCTCTGCTCAGAATAAATATAAATTCTTTTTTAAAATATATTTTTATTGATTTTGGAGAGAAAGAGAGAGGGAGAGAGAGAAACATCAGTGATGAGAGAGAATTATTGATCGTCTTCCTCCTGCATGCCCCCCTACTGAGGAATGGAGCCGCAACCCAGACATGTGCCCTGATTGGGAATCGAACCTTGGCCTCCTGGTTCATAGTTTGACACTCCAACCCTGAGCCATGCCGGTCGGGCTAAATATAATTCTTAATAATTTGTGTGAATCTAGTTATGGTTGGTGCTAAAGTAACAAAACAATGTGTTGATTGTGGCAAAAATATAAATTTTTTACCAGATTGGCCTCCCTCTGCCATTGCCCACTACACTGCTCACCACAAAAATGAGGCTTGCCTTTATGACCCTAAGAGAATGGCTGTCTCATCGGACAATGCAGTCTGAGGGCAGAGTGTCTGTGGGTAGCAAGGCTGCGTGCTCACTACCGAGGATGATAAGAAATGAGAATAGCCAAAACCGGTTTGGCTCAGTGGATAGAGCGACCTGCAGACTGACAGGTCCCAAGTTTGATTCCGGTCAAGGGCATGTATCTTGGTTGTGGGCACATCCCCAATAGGGGGCGTGCAGGAGGCGGCTGATGAATGTCTCTCTCTCATCGATATTTCTAACTCCCTCTTCCTTCCTCTCTGTGAAAAATCAATAAAATACATATTTTAAAAAACAGAAATGAGGAGAATAAAAATATGAATCAGGGCCATCAGCCCTTAATGAGCAGTGACCCTGCCCCAGACACTGCTACACACCTTATGTGAACTATCACATGTTGATCTACACCACAGCTCATGCTCTTCGCCATGAGCACTTCCTTCTGCAAGTCTTGGGGGTGGGGGGGGGAGTTTCAAGTAATGTCAGACTCACAGAGCTGGGATCCAGAGGAGTCCCAGACACTTGATAGTGCTTCCCAACCATCGACACTCCCCCAGCCCCAGGCAATCATATCATAAAGTTATTGATTGGTCAATCAATCAGCCATGAGTTATCTAGGGGTGGTGACAGTTGACTTCCGGTTGCCTTTCTGCACCCATAGATTACCTTTCAGCTAAGTAGCCCTGCATTTTGACAGCTTCCTAATTACTTCTCTCTCTTACACCCCGTCCCCGCAGTTGAAGCAATACACTTGGGAAGCCTTATAGCTGCCCAGGGCTATGTCTTCCCCATCTCGGACCATGTTCTCTCCATGAAGGACGATGGCACCTTTTATCGGTTCCAGGTAGGCCTGCCAGCTCCTCCTCCTGAAGAGCCTTTTCTTCTCATCATCCTCTGATTGCTGACTAGAGACACGTAGAAAAACTGAGTGTGTTTAAGGGAGCAATGCTTACCTCCCAGCAGCTCGGGAAAACCAAGCAAACTTCGGTCTGGGCCATCCAGTCTATCTTTTGTGGTTAGACTTCTATTGCTCCACCCAAATAATACAGAAAAGCCCTTGTGGAGAACCTACTCTTTATTGGACAGTTTGTACATATTTTCTCATTTATTCTCAAGAACAAGTTTCTGGGAGGCAAATGTCACCCATTATATAGAGATCTGTTGTTTCCTCTTCTAAGGGAAAGCTAAGGTCTTCAGAGAATTCATGGGCACCTAATAGCCTTCGTTGGAACCTAGGTCGGCCTTCTAGCAAAGTCCATGATCTTTCTACTGAATCATGCTGACTTCCTGGTGTGATGTTTCTATTCATTTCCTGCTAACCCTTCACACCTGTTTTCCTCTCCTTTTCTCAGATCCCATCCTAGATCTGGGGCAGAGGATAAGGGATGGTGTCCAGGTCAAAACCAAAGGGTTTAAAGCTAGTTCTTCAGAGAGGGCCAAAGGGTGTCTTAGTCAGCTCAGGCTGCCATAACAAAATGCCACGCTGGGTGGCTTAAACAGCAGGCATTTGCTTTTCACAGTTCAGGAGCCGGGAAGTCCAAGATGAAGGTATCAGTAGGGTTTCGTTTGTGGTGATCATACTCATCCTGGATTTCAGATAGCTGCTTCTTGTTGTATTTTTGAGACAGAAATAAAAAAGAGAGAGAGAGAGAGAGAAAGATCTGCTGTTTCCTCTTATAAGGGCACTAATCCTATGGGATCAGGGTCCCACCCTAAAAGTCTCACTTGACCTTAATTACTTTCTTACTCCAAGTATACCCACAGGGTGTTAGAGCTTCATCATATGAACTTGGGGGTTGGGGGGCAGGAGGGAGTCACTACTCAGGGACTTGAGGCTTGTACCCAGAAAACCATCCAATCTATCTTCTGTGGTTAGACTTCTATTGTCTCAGGATAAGAAATGTTAGCCCTATAATCTAAGTTTCTCCTTTTCTCATTTGTTTACCTGGATTCATTTCTCAGCACCTAAATTAAAATGTTGACTGGCCTCAGCTGCATTAAGAACAGGAGAGGGTTGGGCTGTGTTGTCAGCACGAAGGAGATGGGGACAGAGCCAGACTAGGGAGGGGTCCTCACTAGGCATGGGGAGGGCAAGTGCTTCTGAGTCCTGACACCTCTGCTCTTTTGCAGGCTCCATACTTCTGGCCGTCGAACTGCTGGGAGCCTGAAAACACTGACTATGGTGAGCAGGGAAGGCACGGCCCACACGAGGGGTGACTGTCCGGGGTGTGAAGGCAAATGCTTGGTGTTGGCCATGGAGTGCAGGGGAAGAGGTTCTTCACCCTCCTTAGCCCTTTGTCATACTGTGGACATGTAACAAACATCCTGGTCACATCAGGGAGGAAGGCAGCGCACACAGAAAGATGCAGCTGTGGGAAGGAAATGGGGGACGGAAAAAGTCTATTGAGAGTGGCCAATTGGTTCATTCTGTGGGGCCGTAGAAAACCAGGATCCCACAGCAACTCTGTAGGACGGTGGCCGTGATTGTTCCCAGGAGAGTTAGATCCAGGGGCCACCACCCCCTGAACCTTCCTGTGTCACAGACTTGTTAACATTTATTAATAACTCACTGGTGGTTTTGATAGTTGGAATTTAGGGAGAAACTGAGAAATATCAGAGCAGGGATATACAGAAGTTACCCTGGTCCAGAAAAATCATGAGTGGGTGAAGCTGGGAACTGGATAAGCAAGAAGTTGCCTTTATAAAGGGAGGATGTTTAGTATTTCTATGTGCCAATCCTCTAAAGAAATGATATTGTCCCTCTACTTCAGATAAAGAACCAGAGGCCACATCCTCACACTTCCCACAGCTATCACACTGTTTTCCACTTGTCTGGGAGCTCCAAGCGGGCAGGGTTAGTCCACCTTGTTCATTCTCAGACCCCCAGTGCATACCTGAGACACAGCTGGTGCTGAGTATGTGCTCTTTATTAAAGGCACTTAGCAGACATTCAATGGAGGCAGCAGAATTTGAATTCAGATCTGAGTGGCTCCAAGGCCCCTGCTCCTTTCATAGTGCAGAAGTACCTATCCCTTTGCAAAGCACCCTCATCACTGGCTCAGCTGCTGGGCTGTCCATAGTGACTCTCCTCTCACTAGGTAATTGATGAGACCAGCATCTCCCGCAGGCTCTTTGCAGGATTGCCGGCGCAGGCAGGCAGAGGCAGTGGCCACTGGGCGGTGGTTGGGAGAGCCAGTCCTGAGACCTGTGTGACCAACTACACCCTCCAGACCACACGTTTGAGGGAGGAGTACCTAGCAATTAGAAGCAACCCTAAGGATGGAATGTGAACAAGTCATTGCCTAAGAAGATTACAGATGCTCTGTTTCCAAGTCTGGAAAATGGCCCTCATACAGAGAACATTAGCTGTCTGCAGGCACCCCAAAACTGTGCTGCACCCTAAATGATGTGGTAAGTGGAAGTCCAAGAAACCCTACTGACACCTTGATCTTGGACTTCCAGCAAGGCTTCTGGCTCAGAATAGGAGCTGCATTTGGCTGCTTATGAAACAAGTGTTTCTGGGGCTGAAATTTTGCTAACAAAAGCCTAAGTCAGAATTTGAATGATTGGAGCTGTTTTGTGAGGCAGCCATGCGCCCTTATGAATGTGGAAACCAATATTTTTCCAGGCCATAGTGAGGGTGGGAGGATGGTAGGACCAGAAAACTGGGCTCAAGTAAGACTGAAATATTTACTTGACTGTAAAGCCTAAGCCATCTACCACTACATTCAACGGACATTATATTTCCCTTTCTATACATGTTTTCTCCATTTTCTAATTTTATTTGTCCAGCATAAACAGGGATAGCAATAACAATTTATATCAGGCTCTGATTAAAGCAAGATTATTTTCTTAATTCATATGCCTCAATTTTGCCAAATCAGATGGACAGTCAAGGTGTAGGATTCAAAATCACTCACCAACATTTCCAAAGCCGTTTAGTCAGAAAATAAGTATTTACCAAGAAAGAATTCAGCACGGTGGGCCCAGCATTGACTAGCTCCACTAGATGTGTGATCTTAGCAAGTTCCTTAACCTCTCTGTGCCTCAGAAACCCTCATATTAAAAGCAAAAACCTCTATTGACAAAGAACCAGGAACTTCCATTCATTCAACAAACATTTACTGATCACCTCCTCTGCATCAGTTGCTCAGCCCCCTCTGAATGAGTCACAGTCTTGTTCTCCAAGCATTCCGGAGAGATGGCATGATGGGGGTAGGAAGAGCATAGTGAGGAGTCTGCTCTGAGTACTCAAAGGTTTTACGTTAATGAAGACTGAGAAAGTTCAGGAGTTTGGGAGGAGTGGGTTTATTTAAAACCTTCATAGTGGAGGAGAGACAGTTAGAATGGAATCATGGGGAATGACCTGAAAAAGTTTCCTCATCTGTAAAATGAGAACAGGGTTATTGGGAGGAGTAAGTGGACGCTTGGAAGGGCCTTGACTCTCAATGAGTGAGCGCCATGTAAGAGGTAGCTGATCTCATGGTGATTTCCCCAGCGCCTGAAGCAGTGCTAGGCACATAGAGACATTCAATACACCTTTAAATGGAAAATGAGTAAGTAAGTGGGGCAATGGCTGTCATAGTGGGAAAAGGGCTCTTAATTCTAATTCCACCTCCACCAGTAATCAGAGGTGAGTAAATCAATTCCCCTCTCTTGGCCTTTAGTTTTTCCATCTGTCGATAAAAGGTCCTTACTTGATGGTTGCCAGGGTTACTTTCAATGCTAAAATTCCATTATTCAAAAAAGTATTTAGAGGGTATGAGGAAAATAGAAAAATACAATCTCCTACTTTAGGAGAGTGACATAGATAATGATGTCACTAGCACAGACAGTTTAGAAAATAAGTCAGTTTTTAAAGTACATTGAGGTAGAATAAGATCAGTATTTTTTAATATTTAATTACACATGTTGCATATGAATCCATTCTGTTTATAAATTTTTAACATGTTTCTTTTTTTACTATTTGCATTTTTTATTTTTATTTTTCAATTATAGTTTACTTTCAGTATCATTTTGTACTGGTTTCAGGTTTACAGTATAGTGATTAAACAATCATATAGTTTACAAAATGATCCTCCAATATTTCCAATGCCCAACTGGCATCATACATAATTACCACAATATTATTGACTATATTCCATAATCCCATGATTATTCTGTAGCTACCAATCTGTACCTCTTAATCCCCAGTTCACCTCTTTCCCCCAGTTCCCCAAGTGCTCTTCCATCTGGCAACCACCGGTTCCCTCTCTGTAACCTGTTCTATTTTTGTCACAATGATATATAATGAGCTTGTGATGGCATTGGGTCATCCACATGAGAAGCCAATGAGGTGGGAATGCCAGGTGTGAGGGCAAAAAAGACAGATTTTTCAGTGAGAAATTAAATATCCAAGAAAAGCCAACATCTGATCTTCAAGTCTCCGGGATGCCCTGTTATAGGACCAACTGTTGTTGCCAGCTGTCATTTGATTGGTTAGATGTTAGAGCAAGCACTGTTGAAGGCACCATCATGGTGCAGACAAGCCCAGGGAAGGTCTGTACCAAGAAGAGGTTCACTCCATAGCCACGTCCCACCGCCCTAGTTCCGATGAACAGATTCCCTCATATGTGACATTAGCCACAGGGGAAGTGCGCTAGAAGCATGCCACCATGTAACTCATGGTCTTGGGGAATGGTATCAGCTTTTCATTCCTTGCATGGTACTTTATACTTCATCACCTAGCTGGCCCATTTTGACCCAGATGGTTGTAAATTTCTGAGGATGATTCTCTCTCCATAGAGCCCCGATCTGACTTAGACTTTCCTGAGTTTCACATGTGGCCAATACAAAATATTATCTGAGGCAGCATTGTCAGAGCAGCCACCACCTCCACTGACTGCATTGCTCCTGCTCAGTCCTGCTGGGTCTGCTGGGTCTGGTGACTGCCAGGCTTCCTGCTCCAGGTCGCCCCCAATTCCACAGGCTGCCTCACCAGTGGTCCCAGAGACCAAAAGAGTACCTTTATCAGACACAATGGAGAGCTGTAGCTTCTTAGTTCATTGATAAAGTTGGTAAGTAGAGAATCATGAAAAATGATACACACATAATCTTAATGACTTCATATTAATGTAAGACATTCAAAGGTATATTCACTTGGCAATCTCTTCAGGGAAAACCAAAGAGTCACTTTGATTATGGGTCCCAATAATTTGAGGTTTTTTTCTTTAGGAACCCATACTAAAAATGAACCACCCAGTTTGAGCATCTTTAAAATGCATCAAGAATTTAAAAATATTTTTGAAGCAACCTGTTTACTGCTCTGAAATTTTTATTATGTTTTCTTTTTTTTTCAGTTGCCTCACCTGTACCAAATTCATCAGCAACTATCTTAGCCAACACTCTTTTATCAAGTTATTCTGAACCATTCGACTTCATAGAAACAACTCTCTCTTTTCATATTAATTGCATCAGTGTGTGTAATATTTAGTGCACTTGTATTATGAAAACAACAGGTGTGCCTAACATAAGCATACTTGAGGGGAAAAATAACTTGACACTCATCCACATATAACTCTGATGTGAGCAGAAGGTTCTAGCATACCCCAGGCTGCTATCAATAATTTTCAGACCACATGGAGGAGGTTGGCTACTTCAGCAAGGAGTTGCCTACATATCCTAGTGTACTTAAGTTGTCAAACATATAGGTCCTCTCTGGCCTTCCCTTCTGGTTATTCTAGTGTTCATTCATCCCATTCATCTCTTATCTTTTCTGGATTGGTCTACTTAGCACTGGAGAAGGAGAGAGATACTGAAGGAGCAGAGGTAGGGAGAAGTAATGAAGGCCATTCTTTGAGGAAGAATGTCCTGGCAACTAAGGACCAAGAACCCTTTCTTAGCTTGGGAAGAAAGACTAGAATTGCACTCTTTTTCCACTGTTTATCCACTCCACTGGCAGACTCAGCCCTGGTGCTAGGTATAGAGATTTAGGCTAAGTAGGACACAGCCTCTGCCCTTGAAGAGCCTCCAACTTAGAACATGAATGCATTGGAATTAGTTTCTATGGTTGAGGGTGGATAGATGTGATGCTGAGCTACCTAGAACACCAAGCTGGATCTTCAGAGAGTAGTAGGAGATTGCTTTATAGACAGAGGGAAATAAGAGAAAAGAGGGAAAGGGCTTCTATGGACCAGACACATAAGCAGATGAGTAGAGCTGGAAGATGGTTGGTAGCCTCATATGCCTGAGTGAGGAAGGGAAGAGACAAGCAGATTGGATCTTAATGAACCAAGTACGCTACCTTTCTTCTGAGGTCACTGAGGAGTCAGTGCAGGTCATTTAGGAAAGAGGGTAACATGATTATATTTGAAAAAGATTATCCTGATGCAGGATGCTTGAGGAGGAGGATGGAGGGGACTTGTTAGGATTAGAAGATGGAGTCCTTGTCCCATCCTGACTTGCAGAAAGATTCCTAGAGATGAGGTGTCATGGATTCTACATAGAAAGATATTCTTCACAGCACAGCTGGGCGCTTAGCCAGCTGGTCTGGCTGCTGGTTAGCTGGCTGAGTGGGTGGGTGGGTGGATGGATGGATGGATGGATGGATGGATGGATGGATAGAGGGATGGGTAGACAGATGGATTTGTGATTATATGTAATTTCTCTTCTTCCCTCAGCTATCTATCTTTGTAAGAGGACAATGCAGAATAAAGCAAGGCTGGAATTAGCAGATTATGAATCAGTAAGTATGATTATTTTCCAGGGTAGGTATGGGAGTAGAGTACAAATCTATCTGCAACTGTGTTTTAGCTTGTATTTTTCCCCTTTTCACTCCCCAGTACTTTCAGGCAGTGGAAAGGAAGTCTCTTTTATTTCCACTCCTATGTTCTCAGCTCTTCTTATCATCACAACAAAATTAACTTTTATATACATTAAGAAAACAACTCAATTTAAAAATAGACAAAGAACTTGGACACTTCACCAAAGAGGACAGAAGAGTGACAAATAAGCACATGAAAAAATGTTCAACATTATAAGCCACTAGGGAATTAAGGTTAAATCCATGCTAAGATATCATTGTACACATGCTAGGATGGCTAAAATAAAAAGCACTGACAATGCCAAGTGCTGGTGAGGATGTGGAGCAACTGGAACTCTCCTGCATTACTGGTAGGAATGAAAATGGTAAAAAGACTCTGGAAAATAGTCTGGCAATTTCTTATAAATTTAAATATATAGCTACCATATAACCAAGCAATCCTATTAGAGAAGTCAGAACTCATGTGCACACCAAAACCTGTGCACTAATGTTCATAGTGGTTTTTTGTGTGATAATTAAAAGCTGAAAACAACCCAAGTGCATTTTAACAAGTGAATTGTTAAATAAACCTTAGTACATCCATACAGTGTAGTACTACTCTTCAGTGAAAAGGAATAAACTGGGAATAACAAGAAACCACTTGGATGAGTATCAAAGACATGATACTAAGTGAAAGAAGCCTGTCTCAAAAGATTACAAAATCTTTATTCCATCTGTGTGGCATTCTTTTAAATACAAAACTGTCGTGAGGGAAAATGCAGATCAGTGGTTGCCACAAGTTTTGAGTGGAGGTAGATTGTGGCTCTGAGAGCATGAGGGAGCTTGGCAGAGTGAGGGACCATTCTGTGTCCTGATTGTGATGGTGGTTACACGAATCTATACATGTGTTAACATTCATGAAACTGTGCACCAAAAGGGAAAAATAGATTTAGTGTATAATAATTTTTTATTTTAATATATGATATTTTAAATCACCTTTGCTTAGCAGTAGATGCAGAATCAAAGACCAAATTCATTCTAGAAGATAAGATAGGTGTATGTCACTTGAAGTACATACCTTCCCAGCTGCCTCCCCCTCCACCTTCTTTCACAAGTGATTCCCTGCAAGAACTGGAGGCCCCACAGCACACTCATATCCATTCCCACGTAACAGAGCCAATCTCAAGAGAGCTTGAGGTTCACAAATAATTTTTTAAATGTTTTTAGTTTTCGGTGACAGAATCTTTCCCCAAAACCAAATGTTATATGAGTGACTGAGAAGAGGGAAATAAGCTAAACTTCCATGAACCGTCCAGAGGAGGTGCTGCTGAGCCACAGAATGACTAAGGGGCCAGCAGCTAGGAGGAGGGGCAGCAATAAAGACACGGGAGTACCATTCCCTAGATAATCCAGCACTGCCAGCATCTTCAGATCCACCCACCCTCCAAATGCCTCTCCTGCTTTTGCTGCCTCAGTCTTCCAAAACAAGCCTGGTGACCCACTCTGCCAGACCTGTCACTGTGGTACCTGTGCCCAAGCAGCCCAACTGTGGAGCCATTGCCACCTTCTCCATCTCTCAAGGGGAATATGTTTGTCATCGGCGTCACGGGACCTGTGTGTGACCTCTCACCACCTTTGATCCCACTGACATCACAGGGCCTGTGCATGGGGTGGGGGAAATAGCGGAGGGGGACACAGTGCCGGGGTTGACACACAGCCTCGGGACCCGGCTAACGTTTGCTTCTCAGTGGGAACCACTAGAGAACCATGTTGGAACATTATGATCTTCCCAAGCAAACCCTGGCATGGCTGTCCTGTGGAGCTAAGCACCCCTGGCGCCCAGTTTCTGCCTGAATCTGCCCTTCTGCGCCTGCGGTCACCCCTCTTTCAGAACACTGCTATCTTACCCTGTGTGCACCCCGTGCAAAGTGCTTCAACCTCCACATGACTGCATCCCTCCCTAGCAAGGCCCAGACTGCAGGAGTGTGCGGCCCCTCCATCCTCTGTCTCTCTTCCCTGTATTTCCCATGTTTTAGAAAAGGTCCTAAGCAGAAATAAGACAACATCAACTCCTGGTGGGTTTTATTCAGTGTCCATTTCTCTTGCCATATAATGTTCTACTTTGGTATTTGTGAAGAATATGCATTTAAATGTACTTCCGTGTTGAAGTTCTGCCTAGAAGTGGTTAGAAACTAAAAAAAAAAAGTATGTTGTTTTCACAATACAGTAATTTTATTATTACATATGCCCTTGGTAAAAACAAAAATTCAAGCAGCAAAGAAAGGAGAGAAGAATAGCCTGCAATCCTTCTCCTCAAAGCTTTTTCTGTACACACATTTTTTTCTTTACAGAAATACTTGGATCACACCATAAACATTATTGTGTAAGCTGCTTCTCTCCCTATCTTCTACTGTAAATATGTTGGGGATCTTTTCATGTCAGTAATAATAATCCACATTATCATTTTTAATAGCTGCCTAATATTCCATAGAATGACTGTATCATAATTTATATAACTACTCCCCAGCTGATTGACTTTCATGCATTACCCTTGCCTCCTATAAACGATGGAAGAATCAAAAGGATAGTTTTGTTGAGGTACTTGTTCACCAAGCCTTACTAATAACTGAGTTTATGTGTGTTGATCTTCAACTGAGGCCCCTTTTATATTAATAACCCACTGATGAGAGTAATAAATTAGTGTTGGCATGAGCGCTAGGAAAACACACAGCATAATGTGGGCTCCAGCCTTGCATTCCATCAGAATTAGGCAGGTCATTAGGGGACCTGTCAAACGCCCCTCCCCACTGCCCCATTGTGCCACTGGGTACGTCTACAGACTTAGAGAAAGGGCTTCCTCCGTCTCCTCTGCAAGGCAGCCCTGGATGCCATTTCTTTCTTTCTGGTTTGGGGTTTTTCTTTTACGAACATCACATCGACTCCTTTTCCCCCACTATTGAATCTGGACTTTCAAAGACATGAATGCCAAGTCTGGGTTCTTCTTTCCTACCCCCTTCCAAGACCCCTGCTGGGAAACAAGTCTTGAGAAACCTTTAACTTTGCCCTCGGAGATGTTCAGCGGGTTGCAAAGTCTCCCTTGTCCCTTCCCCAAACCCTGCATGCGCAGCCACAAACCATCCTGCTTCTCTTCAGGAGCCTTTATGACAAAGGCTGCACTGGGTTGTGTTCTTGTAAGACGCACAAGAAGGGAGGAATCAGGTGAGCCACGGGGACTTCAGACTTAATGGGTGTGCAAATGAATATTAATAGTTCTGCTCCGCACAGCAGGCTCTGGTGCAAAGTCACATTGGGTTCGTGTCCGGTGGATTTAAAGTGGAGCCTGCTATTTCGCTGGGAGTAACCAAAATAGATGGCTGCCCTGTAATGAGCATGGGGGTCGATGTGCAACCTTACGATGATGAATGTCTTCTCATTCATTTTCATTTCTCATTAGGAAAACTTAGCAAGACTCCAGAGGGCCTTTGCAAGGAAGTGGGAATTCATCTTTATGCAAGCGGAAGCGCAAGTCAAGTAGGTGGACTCAATAGAGACCCTTGTGAAGAGAGAAAGTCTCTGGGATTTGGAGGTGGTGTGAGGGTGGAATTGCCAGAGTGGGGTTTCCTTCCACAGCTGGCCAGCTGTGGTCAGTCACTGTCATCTCTCCTGAGAGCAACTGAGTAGAAATCAAGGTTGTCTTTGTAACCATGACACTCTAAAATGATGTCAAGTGTTGATTCCAGCAGACAGTGGCGTCCCTCCTGAATTTAGAACTCTGGTTATAAAAAGAGGTATTTATTCCCCAAAGATTTTTAATTCTTCTTCTGTGCTCAGAGCTGGAGAACCCCAAACTGATCTTACCTGTAGATGTGGAGATTTCGTCTTCATAGGAAAACACGGTGGAGTTTTAGGGAGGCGGAAAAGTAGCTCCTCTCTCTATCCCAACCCCAGAGATCCAGAACCAATCAAAAATAAGGCCCACAAGTCAGACACTTGGAGTCCAAAATATCAGATTATTACTGATAAAAGCTAGAGATAGCACATGACTTTGGATCTGTGGCCTTGGAACTCTACCCTGGAATTAAAGTCACCCATCCTGGGCATAGCTGCCTATCTGCAGGTGCCCACACCAGGGCAGAGCTAACCCTGCCCAGTTGGCTTATTATCTGCAGAGAATAGACATTCAGAAAAAACTAACCTGAGCATTCTCAATCTCTTCCTTCAAATCCTCCAGTAAGATGTCACTCTCCCTCCCTGGCGGACAAGAGATGAAAGGCGGAAAACTGGAGAGCTTTCCCACATTTTTTCCCTCCCAGGGAGTAGAGTAGAAACCCCCTCCTCCATAAGAAGGCAGGAGAAGTGGTCAGTGAATGTCCCCCAGCCCGCAGTCATGGTTTTCTGCCAGATCCTTTTAATCCTGGTGCATGGACATGTTGAGGTTGGGTTCCCTCCCGTCCTTTCCAGCAGCGGTCTGGCTTAGCCAGGAGCATTCACAAAACAGATGAGTCAGAGGAGGGGAGGGAAAAGGATGCTGAGCTGAGAGAAGGTGAGTCCCTTTGCTCTAGACACCATTTGCACCTAAGTAGAGACCTCTACGGGGTCTGCAGGGGACCCCCTTTGCAGTCCCTGGGCAGTGTTGCAGCCCATCGCCCAGGGCCAAGTTTCGGGCTGTGTGGGTGAGCACTGATCCTGCGTATGGTCATTGGGTCCAGTGGCCAGCATGGAGCCATGACCTCACCCTCCCTCTGCAGCCTCTGCCCTCCTCCCACCCAGGATCCCAGCCTCCTGCTATCCACCTGGGGCCCAGGCCCTGGGTGCCGAGCTACGGCCGGAGGAACCAGGCCCTGGGGAAGGAAGAAGTGGAGGGTGAGTGAGTGGGTGAGGAGGAGGCTGAATTGAACTGTGTTCTCAGACGCCTCTGGGAAACAAGGAGGAATGCTCACTCGTACTTTCAGAACCCCCCAGCTTCGAAGGTTATAAAAGGAGGGGAGATTGCCACTTTGTACATATATGGTTATTTCTGGATTATTTGTTTATTAACTCTGTGATTACATTCTAATTGTGGGCCATTTAAGTACACAGCGCTTATCACAAACCTCACAGGGCGATTACAGGTTTATTTCAGTCCAGGAAACTAAAGTGCTCCCAGGACAGCCAAGAACCAGAAGTTACACGGCAATTACCCCGAGTTGCTTTTTGCTTAGAAAGATACTGTGAAGGAATACAGGCTTTTTCTTTACTTTAAAGCCTTTCATCTGTGTTCCTCATCGGAACGTGGACTCTGCCTTTGTCACCTGCCATTTCCCTCTTGCAGTTTGTGCCTCCCCGGCAGAGGCCCCTAGTACCTGCCTTCCGAATGCTGGCGCACACCAGGGCTATTACTCTGCTTTAAAAAGCCAGCCGGTTTCAGTGGCTCTCAAAACGCGTCATTGCAGCATTTTGAAGACATTGCTACCCACTCTGAAGCTAAAGCAAACTTTCCCATTTGAGGATGAAACAATGCAAGCTTCGGTTATTCCTTCCTATAATTTGAGTACACGGTGCCCACTTGGCGGAGGGGGGTAGGGGTAGTGGGGGGGGGGCGTGCCAACAGTTTATTCAGTTCTTAACACAAATCCTAATCCTCCGAAGGGACAGTTGCATTCCTGCTCCCCTGAGCCCCACCGTCTTCACTGCACGCGGGTGGACATTGGCAGTCTAACCTAGAACTACTTCTCCCACGTGTGGACTTCATGAGGTTTCCCTGAAGGAACTGTCCACCCACGTTTCACATCTCTGCACAGAGTGGAGGCCGCACAGGTGCCAGTTGTCCTGTGTGGTCTCGGCTCCTCGAATCAGAGGAAACAATGCAAAGGTCTCTGATTTCCTTCCTTTCTGCTTTCAGGATTGACCGGAAAAAGGACAAGACAGAAAGGAAAATCTTGGACAGTCAAGAGCGGGCCTTCTGGGATGTCCACAGGCCAGTGGTGAGAAAGCTCTGTTCAGTTCTCTAAAGTTTTCTTATTTTTTCCTTCACTTGAGAGAAATAACCATCTTTAGCCACCAGATGTCTCCTTCTTAAGAACACAGCTAAGCTTTGTGGAAAGGCTTTTGCCATTCATTCACATAATCTCAGTAGAGTCTCTGGAATGTATGCCAGTTCTGCCTCTTATAAATTACCCATTCATGGAAATATGGAATCAGAAATGGAGAGCTGTGGGAACTCCACCTGGGACCTTTGGCCCCAGGAAGTTTACAGGCCCAAAATAAGCAACTTCCATATTTACTGTGGTTCAACTAAATCTTAGAATATTCTCCTTTAAATGCAGCCAGGTCCTGTCATTCACGGTTCTGTTCCAGAGGTAGCCGCAAACACTGAGTCAGCGAACCTTGAACCATTGCTGACCCACTGCATCGGACCACTGCATCAACCGATCAATGCCTAACTTTGTTTATTCCGTGCTTCTGTTTAAAGACACCTTACTATATATATTGTTGATTCATCAATATGGAACTCACGGCCAATAACAGTGTCTCATGCCCGAATGAAGCTCATATAATACATTTTCTCCATAGGTGCATCACTGCCTCTTGCACTCAGGAACACTAGACAGCCCTTCGGCACTATGCTTGGTGGCCATTTTAAACAATAAAATAAAAATAAAAATAAAAAACAGAAATGTGAAAATAGTGACACTAACTAGACCTAGAAAAGGACATGTATTTACAACTAGAGGCCCAGTGCACAAAATTTGTGCGAGGAGCTTGGCCCTCACAGCCCCTCGCATCCCTGGCTTCCTCCAGAAGGTCATCCAGATGGCTGTTCTGCTATTTGGTCTAATTAGCATATGAGCTCTTTATTATATAGGGTGTGAAAAGTCTAAACAAGAAGACTGAAGGTCACCTTATTCGACCTCAGCGGGGAGCATGCACATCGGACAACCTGAACTTTTTGTTGCTCTGCAAATGTCTCTGAATGGCCGTGGGTGCGCTACAAGTGTTGATTTCGGGGTTATAAATAAGTTTTAGCGAGAAGGCAAGCTCACACATACAAGATCCATGATGCTTGTACTTTTAATCTCATCTTATTCAAACAAATCTTGCATTTTCCTCACAAAATGGAACTAAAATGAATAAACTCTTTCAGCCTTCCTAAAAACTAGCAAAGAGTAAAACTAAAGAAGTAATTCTGGATCCCGACATTGGCGTGTGTTTAGTCAGTTAGATGTGTGCAATAACAAGGGCTCTGACTGAGGCGACCTGTCACTTTGAGTAATAAGTTTGCTCTTATAAACTGTACACTCAGCCTTCTGCCTATCATCCTGAGATAATATAAGCTTTTATGTCTCAGATGAAAACGCTATGGAGGAACACATCTTCGTAAAAAATTGTAAATGGCGAGGTGGAGATAATCCTGCGTTATGTGTAAAGGGAAAGAGAGAGATTGCCTCTAATGGTGTCACTGGGGCTAAATCGGAAGGGTGATTGTCACTCGGTCATGTATGTGATGTGTTGTGGTTTTTTTTCCCTTCTCAGCCAGGCTGTGTGAACACCACGGAAATGGATATCAGAAAATGTCGACGTTTGAAGAACCCGCAAAAGGTTAAAAAGGTTCGAGAGTTGAGCTGAATTAAAAATGCTTGATGTGAATGGCCCTTTCATTTCTGCTACTGTTCAAACAATAATTTGCTATTTGTTAATTCTACCCCATTTCGTCCTTTGAAACCATCTCATTCACTTATTTGACAAATATTTGTGGAGTGGCGGGTGTGTGCTTAGCACTCTCCTCGCTGCTGAAATAAGTCTTCACTAAGCCCACAGGCCTGGAGAGGACAAAACAAGCCAACACACAACAGATCCAGGAGGGAGACACTGGGGAAGTACAGGATGGTTCAGGAGCACCAGGAGGGGGCGCCAGACCAGGGCTTCCCACGGGCTTCCCATGTCAGCTCCAGTGTGGTGAGGTCTTAAGACAGCGGTTCTCAACCTGTGGGTCACGACCCCTTTGGGGGTTGAAGGACCCTTTCGCAGGGGTCGCCTAAGACTATTGGAAAACACCTATTTCCCATGGTCTTAGGAACCAACACACTACTCCTCGGTGTAGCAAAATGTAGCAATGTAGTTTACTGTTGTTACATTAAGACTGTTACCCATGCTATACCACGATTCAAGACAAAATTTCACTTATTTGTAATTAGAAATAAATATTTCACAATATATAATTACATATTGTTTTTGTGATTAATCACTATGCTTTAATTATGTTCAATTTGTAACAATGAAAATACATCCTGCATATCAGATATTTACATTATATACTGTTCATAACAGTAGCAAAATTACAGTTATGAAGTAGCAACGGAAATAATTTTATGGTTGGAGGTCACCACCACATGAGGAGCTGTCTTAAAGGGTCGAGGCATTAGGAAGGTTGAGAACCACTGTCTTAAGGGTAAACAGCAGTTGACTATGGGGAGGAGGCTGGAGGAAAGGGAACTAAAGGAACAAAATGTGTAATGGAAACCCCACTGATGAAAGTGAGTTTGGTACTTTGAAAGGTTTTTAGTATAGAGACAAGGCCCTCCAAACTCCAGTCACCATCTTGCCCAACTGGGAATGAGCCAGTGATCACTTGTGTTCACTATACCGAAGGGGCAGTGACCATGGTGAACCCAAGTGTGCCGTACTCAGTCAGCCCACAGGGTCAGTACATCCCACACTCACAGCAGCACCAGGGACCATATTGTGGGAGAAAGTGTCTGGCCTCCATTCTGTTAATTTCAAAAGGTTAGAGATGTGTCCCTAGAAGAATCAATCCTCTAGTTTTCTCATATATACATGATATGGCATATATATCAACTTCTGGAATCTACTTACATCTTTCGGTTTTCATTGAGGTAGTGATGCCCACTGTGACATGTTTTATAGTGTTCAACTTCAAATGGCCTCATTTAATCTTTATTCCAGAATTTCACAGAGCCCACATCTACCGTATTTGAGCCCTTCTTGATTTCAGCTGTGCACTGTATACCCTTTGGGGGTTTTGTTTCTTTCCCAGTGCAAAGACTGCTTTTAACCTGTCTCTAACACAAGGAATGGCTTTAAAAGCAGCCATAGTTATGGGCACGTGGAGAAACTGAGTCCAGAAAAGTACTTAGCTCAAAAGCAAAAAAAAAAATCTGAAACTCTGCTATCTCAAGTTTGTACTAGATGGGCGTGTCATCTACAGGCCATCAGAGAATATAGAGAGATCTCTGTGCATAATCTCCAGCAATTGTTCTTGAACTATCTTGTGCCTCAGAATCACCTGAGGCATTGGATAAAAGTAGATTCATAAGCTCCATCCACAAAGATGCTGACTCATTAGATCCATGTGCATCCTTACCGAGTACCCCCAGATGATTCTTTGCAGATGGTCTAAGGACCATGTTTGGAGAAACACTGATATGCAAGGAGACCATTTCAGCTCAATAAAAGCAAGGACTTCCTAGCAGTGGTAACACACAGATGAAACAGGGCTGCCTTAGACACAGAGTTCCCGTCCCTGGAGAAATTCAAGCAGAGGCTGGTCATTCAGTCCTGGGGTCTCACAGAGGGGACTGGGAGCATCGGATGAGTTCTTGAGCTAGCTCACCCTGGATGCCCCCGTTAGCTCTGCGTGTGCGTGATTCTGTCTTCTTGTTTCCTCTCTAGTCAGTGTATGGCGTGACAGAAGAGTCCCAGTCCCAGAGCCCTGTCCACATACCCAGTCAGCCAGTCCGGAAAACGACAAAAGAGGACATCCGGAAACAGGTGAATGAGCAAACCCCTGCCCTCCCGGAGGCGACGTGGCCAGTTCAGAAACCTTTCAGTGTTCACCCCTGAGAGCTGAGAGAGCCTAGAGCTCCTGGAAACCACAGTGGAGACCAGCTGCGGGTGGCTTGAACCTTTGAGTGCTATGTGCCAACAACCCGTGGAAGCTTAAGAGGGGAAATTCTCTACCAAGTTCCTCCAGCAGTTTGAAAGGCAGACATAAATGAGTTCTCCCAATACTGAAGGGGACCGCCCCAGTCCGGTCTCCCACAGGAGCTGCAGTGGTGAGGGAGCCATGTTACAAGGTCCTTAAAATTGCAATGTGTTTCCGGAGTAAGCTGGTCCAGGACCACTGACCTGCTGTGATACAAAAGGGAAGTTTATAAAAGCAAGCTCCACTCCCAGAGCCTTTTCGGCATTATTCTTACTTCATGATGAGGAGTTACCTGTTTAGCCCAATTCAGGAGACAGTGGCTAATGACATGACTCCTTTCTGGGGTTCACTGGTAATGAAGTAACTTCACTGGTAATGAAGTAACTCCCTCCAGGGTGGGGGAGCCCCAAGGCGTAAACTGTTAGGTATCTGCCTTTGACAAGTTTCTTATTGTGGGGGGAAGAGGAAACAGATGTATGTAAAATAGCTCTTTGATGATTCTAGTCAAGTACGCTGAGCACATGGGAGTGATGCAGGTGTAAAAGTGTGCAGAGGAGGGTCGCTGGACATTAGTCAAGCCAGGTTATCATGGTGTGTGCATTACCTGTCCATGCTGCTGCTAAGCTTTGTAAAGCATATACTGCCTTTAAGCTTGCAATCATTTTTGGGAATCCAGACCTGAATTATAGCACAGTATTGGAGAACATACGACTTGGGCTACATCGAAAGTCCCAATGTCAGTAGGAATTTTCAAAAAGGCAAATGGTTACTGGAGGGTTGAAGTCTATCCAGAGCAGGTGTTGGGTCTTGAGAGAAATACGGGACTTGGGTTCCCAGGGTGAAAGCGGGGGAGAAAATTCTAGTCTGGTCCTAACACCTCTGTTCTGTCTTTCCCCAGATAACGTTTTTGAACGCACAGATTGACAGACATTGTTTAAAAATGTCCAAAGTGGCTGAAAGGTAGGTTCCCCTCCGTGAAATGACTATTTTCTTCTAATGTAACGAAGGAGAAATGTTACATGGCCAGTGAGTGTGTGCCATGCCAAGAGGCAGACTGTAGGCATCCCGTAAGTGATGGGTGAAAAACCGCAGGCCCAGGTGAGGACAGCTGAGACAGCAGACTCCCCTGAGTGATGTCAAGAAATGTTCTGTGGCTAAAGCTTTCCAGGGGGGCCCCTGGGACCTTGTCAATCAAGGTCAACATCCTTAAAAGCTGCATAACGCACCTTTGCCTCCAGTCCCTTGATTAATTTAAATGGAATGGCTCCCTTTCCAGCTATAAAACGCCCAGATTCACTTTATAGGAGAAAGAGATTGTGTGCGAGCCGGGCAAACAGGAGGGGACTGGACCACGGGGAGGCGTTCCGCCTCCACACACCATCAACCACTGAACTGCATCGAATTGACTGTAAAGAACAAACCGGCACCTCCAGCCTGGCTTCGCAGCAGCGTTTGTGCTACAGTCTGCCCCGGGAGCCGGTTCCACTCCGTTAACTCACCGGAGACTCAATTTTGTCAACTAAATGGTCTGTTTCTGAACTCTCGGTGAAGAGGGGAGACCACCCGGGGAAACTGTGCGGAGTAAATCCGATCAGGCAGCTGGCAAACTGAACGTTTTTGTCCATGGGCTAAGGTTAAAGCGGCGACCGTTATCTGAAGCATCAAGGGCGTAGGCTGGATCCTGGTTTTTGCTGGATATCAGCGTAAATTGGGTCTCTAAGCCCAGCTCACACAGGAGCCTGGCTGTGTGGTCAGCCTGTAAGCCTCTCTCTGCTGGTCCCTTCCTTCTGGATAAATAACTTGAGACTCAGAACACCTTACTCCCAAACCCAGCACCTGAAGGAGCGCGAGGCCTTCACGTGGCCAGGTTCGGCCCTGGATCTGGGTTCATGTCTCTGCTGGCATCTTGGATTTCTCCCAGGTTTCTCAATAGTGTCACCATTGATGGTCTGCGCTGAAGATTCTTCGTTGTAGGGGGCTGTCGGTGCATGATAGGATATTAGAGGCTCGGTGCCTGGAAATTTATGCACTGAATCGGGGGGGGGGGGTCCTCTCAGCCCCATGTGTGCCCTTCTCACAGTCCAGGAGCCCTCAGGGAGTGTCTTTAGCTCCTGCCACCACCACTCTGCTCACCAACCATCAGCCCTGCTTGTGGCTGAGAAGCGATCCCCCTGTGAAAGTGCACTGACCTCCAGGGAAAGCTCCAGCCCTGGCCCCCTGCTCCTCCATCATCCCACTGGTGGTCTCCCTCTGTGGAGGCGACCAACAGGACCAATCAGGAGCTGGCAGGCCAGTGAGTGGCCAGCCCCACACACCATCATCCCTCCCCGACTGGTCACCACTGCTCCCCCCACATCACCATCCCCTCCCTCTGCCCACTGGCACTCGCCTTGTTTGGCCTGGTGCCACCCACTCACCAGCTCTGCCCCCCATCTACCTGGTCATTCAGCCATTTGGTTGATTCGCATATTAGGTTTGTGTTGTATAGGATTTAGCAGCATCCCTGACCCTTGTCCACTAAAGGCCAAACCCCACCTCACAGATGTGACAACCAAGCATGTCTGCAGACATTGCCAAAGTCTCCTGGGAGAGCAACATCAACCCCACTGAGAGTCACTGATGCACCTGCTTCGGAAAGAGGCCACACAAGTAGCCTGGAGTGGCCGTGGCCGCTGTCTCTGTAGGCCATGGCACCACTGCAAGCCACTGTCATAACCCGGCTCTCAAGCTGCTTCTTAAATCTCACTGTGGTTGTGAGGACTGGTGAGCGAGCGACACAGCTGGGACGGGCTTGACTCCTCAGTGTGAGGACAGGAGCTTCTTTGTCTGTGAACATGGGCTGGAATGGCTGTCCTGGCATGCTGGGAGGGTCGGTGCCCGCCACGCCTGGCCTTCACAGGGCACTTCACAGTCTGCAACCCCAGGAGAGGGTGTGTGGGAGCACCTTTCCTGGGGGTCAGTTGCTTGGGCCCAGGAGCTCTGAGCGTGATGATCCAGGAGGGGGCGAGGAGTGACGGATGGAGATCCCCAAACCTTCGCTCTGGGGATTCAGTGGTTCCAGGTAGATGTAAGGAACCTGCATTTTGAATAATGTGCAAGTGGACTGACCCGGTCTCTGAGGATTCGGTGAAGTGGACTGACCTGAGAGCTCACCTCAGGAGGGACACTTAGCTCTTTTCAGGGTGAGGAAAGAGCCTGAACCCTCCGCCTGGGGGAGGCGCATGCCCCGCTGGTGTGCTGATGAGGGAAGAGCGACAGCCGGAGGGAGGGGAGCCTGGCAGGGCCCACTGTTGGTTTGTTTTCAGGCTGCTGGGGAGGGGCCCACCTGGCGCCCCCTCACTTTGCCTGAGAGGCCGCTCACCTTGAAGAGATTATTCCAACCAGCCACTCCTCCCTCCACAGTTGGAAGCTCTCCTGTGTTTCCGCCCAGCGGAGACTGGATTTTATTCCCAGCAGCAATAACTGGCAACTTTTCAATGTGACACAAGGGTTTTTCATTAGAGCCACAAGGAAACTCCCAGATAGCAAGGAGGAGGGAGAGGAGCGGGTGTTAGCAGCAGATAAAGCCGCCTGGAGCCTTGGTCTGTCGGCGGCTGTGCAGAGGTGGGGGCCGGGGGAGGTGCTGGCAGTTGGCCTTGGGTGTGCCTGCTGGCTCACAGGAGGTGAAAGCTGAGCTCTCTCAGGTGGGGGAACATCCCCACCAGATCTGCTCTCCAGGGCCTGCTTCCCATGAGCCTTTGCTGATTAGCCAGAAGCCACCAGGCAAAGGCCCTCATCCCCCTGAGAACAGGTGGCCCGTTTTTTCACTTACTTCCCTGAGCACTGATGTGGGAGAGGTGGAGGGGTGGTGAAGCTGAAAGTCCAGTTCCAAAAAGGCCAGAGTCAGGGCTGGGACACAGGGTGCAGCCAGGCCCAGCAAGGAAGGGAAGAAGGGAAACTTTGCAAATCGAAGGGGAGGGCAGAACAATCGAGGGGGTGGAGGTAGAGCCAGCCACTGGGTTTGGATCCTGTGTCTTTATGCAGGGGAGAGAGCAGTCGTACTTAATGTAAGGTTAATGAGTGAATCCATGGCATGAGCTAGGTCCAGTCCTTGGCACTTGGTACACATACAGTGACTGTGAATGATTATTGTTATTTTCCAGTGTGTGCTAGATGGTGCTTTGGAAAGGAGCCAACTTAAGGTCATGAGATGGAATGAACTGGGGGTGTGGTGTTCAGAGGAGCCAACAGTGCAGGCCAAAGAGTGAGGCTGGCCCTGCAGGTGGCCGTTTTGTGCTATTTTAAATGAGACTGTCTTCAACATGCCCTCCTTCTTTAAAAAGAGCACACATTTCAGTTACCTTTTCTGGATGACTCAGGGTGCATGCATGTCCGTCGGTGGTCAGGGTCTCATAAAGTGCCTCAAGCTGCTTCCCTTTTCCTAAACGGCCCCTGGCCTTTATATGCTTTGAGTCTCTGTTTCTGCTTTTTGGTTATTGGTTTGTTTTCTTATCCCTGTCAACATACTTGTCTTCAGAATTCCTTCCTCCTCCCTTACCAACTCCCATTTCCATTCCATAGCAGACCAGGAGTATCAGTTAGCTATTGCTGTGTAACAAACCACCTCACAAACATAGTGGCTTCAAACAACAGGCAATTTACTGCTGCTTATGTGTCTATGTGCTAGCTGCCTCTGTGGGCACCAGTGATCTCTCCCTGGTGTATGTGTGTTGGGTGGGCAGCTCAGTGATCTTCACTGAGCTCTCTCACATGTTTGGTTTCTGCAGGTTAAGAATGACCTTAACATAATAAACTGTTGAGCAAAATAGATCCAGAGACATAAAAGCATGGAACAGATTGTTGAACTTCAGAGGGAAGGCAGAGTTGGGTAGATGGGTGGGAAGAGACTAGCCAAAGAACTTGTATGCATATATGCATAACCCATGGACATAGATACTAGGGTGGAGGAGGCCTGGGGCAGAGAGCAAGAGCGGGCTGTAGCAGGTCAATAGAAGAAAAAAGGGGACATAGATAAAACTTTCAACAATAAAGATTTTTTTAATAGACAACACACACACACACACACACACACACACACACACACACACACACACACACATACAGACACACACACACACCCCAAAAGAATGTCTTCAGCTGGGACAACTGGGGTCTCCTCACATGGTCCATCCTCCAGCAGGCTGATCTGACCTTGTTCCTATGCAGATAGCAGGATTCCAAGAGAGAGAGCAGAAGCATCCAAGCCTCTTGAGAATGTGCTGCATTCTATTGGCTAAAACAAGTCACAAGCCCAAATCAGATTCAAGGGTTAGGGAAACAGATTTCATTTTTTCATATTGATCTACCACAGGAAGGAAATCAAATAACCACATTCCTTAACCTTAATCCTGATGCAAGAATCTTCTCTGAAAGGTGTGCTCTTCCGAAGCCTCGAGGCATAGAGTTCATTTCATTGTAGAAAGAGGTGCTTCTGGTCACTTATCTCGCCTGTGTTCTCCCAACAATTTAAGTTGCCAAGTAAAGGAAGTCTTGCTCTTCAGAGTCCTCAAGGGGCCCCTTTTGTATTCACCTAAGCCTTATCGCACACAACAAACCAACTTTAGGAATGCAGGAATCCACATTTGAGTTCCTAATATCCTGGAAAGTCTCTGTGTTTTGCTGGGTGTCCCCAGAGACATCTCCCCACCTTTCAGGGCACTGCAGGAGTCACACACGGACAGATCAAGCTTGTCCTTGTAGATCCACTCCTGGGCTTGGCTCGTTCTTGTCCTACCCTGGAGCCATTTGTGCATCGCAGCCAATGGCTGAATTAATTTTTTATCATCATCTTGCCCATCTCCAGATCGCCACTGTTCCCAGAAATTGGATGCTGCTTCCTCTTCTGCCTCCTGACCCTCTGCAATCACAAAGTGTAATTAATGAAATGAGATAAGATAGCAAAGGGACTGCATGCCCTAAGGGTCTATTACAAACCTGCTGGAGTGATATCAACCCGTGAACTTAAGTCTAAAGATAGTTTGGGGGGAGGAAAAAAAGGAGCCAAAGAGGTCATTACAATTTTGCTTTTATGTGATTCCAGACACCGTGCGGACCTTGCTTCTCTTTGCTTCCAGTCCATCTTAGGTGTCAGAAAGGAAAAGATGAGAGGTAACATTTCAGCCAGGTGGTATTCAGATCATGACCTGAAAGCGCTGCAGTACCTAGCCGGGCATATGCTCTCCTTTCCCAGGGGCTAAATTCACCTTCCCATCCCTCCACTCCACTCATTCTGAGATTCCCTATTGATTGTATTTTCTCAGAGTGACCTGCAATTAAGGAGTTCTCTCTTTATAGTCTCTCCCCTCCCCCACTTCCTGCACCTTGAAAAACACATTGGATTAATGAATTGATGCTTTCTTCCTCTCTGCGATGCTGCTCTGCTTTTTCACTTCCCTTTCTACTCGGACCCTCTTCCTGTCCGGTTTCTATTTGTGCCTCCTCATTCAGAAACTGCACATAGCGAAAGGGGTGCTAACATACACTCCTATTCAGCCCTTTTCACATGAGGTGCCCAGTCTCTTCCCATTCAGAGGCCCTGATTTTGTAATGGGTGTTTCAGTACATTTTCATTATGCTTCTAAAATAGGAATGCTGGCCCTAGCCTGTTTGGCTCCAGTGGATAGAATCGGCCTGTGGACTGAAGGGTCCTGGGTTTGATTCAGGTCAAGGGCACATGCCTAGGTTCGGGTTCAATCCCCACTGGGGGGTGTGCAGGAGGCAGCCAACCAATGATTCTCTCATCGTTGGTGTTTCTATCTCTCTCTTCCTCTCTAAAATCAATAAAAAAATATATTTTTAAAAAATAGGAATGAGCCGAGACCGGTTTGGCTCAGTGGATAGAGCGTCGGCCTGCGGACTGAAAGGTCCAAGGTTCGATTCCGGTCGAGGGCATGTACCTTGCTTGCGGGCACGTCTCCAGTGTGGGGCGTGCAGGAGGCGGCTGATCGATGTCTCTCTCATCGATGTTTCTGACTTTCTATCTCTCTCCCTTCCTCTCTGTAAAAAATCAATAAAATATATTTTAAAAAAATAGGAATGAAGGTCACTCTTCCATGATGCTTTACACCCATGCCTCCTTTACCCTTGACTAATCCCTTCAAGCCATCCCTCACTGAATTGCCCATTGCAGAGGAAACGTAGCTCTCAAGTTGGCAGGGCTCAGGAAAAGTTTTTTTCCCCCTACGTAGATCAATAAGCATAAGAAGATCCATACCATTTGGCACAAATTACTCTTCTGGTGAATGTCAATTCTCAATAACCGAGAAGATGGAAAACCCTCTGTGAACAAGGGTGTGCTGCTACAGCACTATGTATACTAAAGAAATTAAAAGTCTGTGTCTACTGTAAAGGAAATTATTATATAAATCATCACAAATTCACTCAAGATAATATTGTGGACATATGTTTCTCTTCTCTCCCTCCCCAAAAGCAACATATCAATGAATAAGTAAAAATGGAATGAACTCAAAGTCAACAAATCATTGAATTCATGGTTTCAGCCAGTTTGTTGAAGATTGAAAAGCTAAGGAATTGGGGACCCTTCCTCTATTTGTAATGTTTTACTTCTTTAATTGGGTGATGAGTTCAAAGGTGACATTTTTAAACTTTTTTTTTTTTTTACCTTTTATGACTTTCTGGATGCCTGAAATATTTCTAAATTTAATTTTTAAAATGTAAGGGGACCAAGTGAAGACCATTCTAACCTATGTGTTAGGGGTGTGAGTTTTATAACAAAATGAGCCAGTTTGCCCAACAGAATGTGGCCTTGCTCTTAAAGGCACAAGGACAATGGAAAGCAAGAATGAGGCAGGAGGCTGACCCATCAGGATGGGGAAAGCCTGTCTCTGGAGCCTTTGGACTGCTAGATCCCTGACCCACTGGGAGACCATCTTTCTCCAATAACTACCACCATAGGGGATAGGCAGTTTATTCTTTGGAGAAACTGAGCCACATCAGCTCAAAAGTCACATCACATCATAGAGGGCCAGCAGAAAACAGGAGAATTAATAAAACATCTACGTACTGGGCTATGAGACTCTCATACCTCCCCCCCCCGCGTCCTGCTCTCAGCCCTCCAGAAGCCAGATGTATATGCCCACAGTCAAGAGACTGGCAAATGACAACCTGTAGGCCAAATCCACTCCACTCCCTGGTTTTGCAAATACAGTTTCATTGGAAAAGAGTCATATGCATTCATTCAAGAATTATTGTCCAGCCAGTGTGGCTCAATTGATTGAGCATCGTCCTGTGCACCGAAAGTTTGGCGGGTTGATTCCCGGCCAGTACACATGCCCAGGAGGCAGCAGCTCAACATTTTAGTCTCATTGATGTTTGTGTGTGTCTCTCTCTCTTCTTTCTTTCTCTCTCTTAAAAAAAAAAAATGGCTACAGAAAGAGCTGAGTAGTTGTTGCAGCAGACCATCTGCCCCACAAAGCCTAAAATATTTATTATCAGGGTCTTCCAGAAAAAAGTTGGCCTACCCCTGTTCTAGAGGAAAATGGATGTCCTCAGAAGACAGATGCCAGATCCCTCGTTGGAACTCTAGTGAAAAGACTGGCAAGCTGCCCAGTGACCAACCAGGAAGCCCATCAGTTAGCAGGCCCTGTCCACTGTCCACATACACACTGAGCCTCCAAGCAGGTTTCAGGTACCTCACACTGAAGGACAAATGGATGCCCAGAGGTTTGCCAGATGCTCAAGAAAAACCCTATGTGAGATGGAGTGGAATCAAAACAAACAAAAAAGGGACCCAGAGGAACCGAGAACTATTCATGAAACTGGAAATAAAAATATAGAATTAATATCCTCAGACATATGAGAATATATTCCACCCATAAAGCAAGAACCAGATACTATGATAAACAAGAGTGAACTCTGAAAACTTAAGAAAATGGTACTCAAAGTAAAGGAAAAAAATGAGACTACATCAGGTTTTTTGTCAAAAAGACAAAAAAATAAAAAATGGGAGGGAAATTTAGATTATCAATTGATTCAAATGTCCAACATTTAACTGAAAAGAATTATACAGCCCAGCCAGTGTGGGTATCAACCCATGAACCAAGAAGTTGCTGGTTCAATTCCCTGGTCAAGGCACATGCCTGGGTCATATACTAAGTCCCCAGTAGGGGGTGTGCAGTTGGCAGCCGATTGAGAATATTTTTCTCATCAATGTTTCTATCTCTATATCCCTCTCCCTTCCTCTTTATCCACACACACACAAAAAAAAAATTAAAGAATTATAGAACAGAAAAATGAATGGTATGACATTAGCAAAAATAATACTTAATGGGAAATACACTGTACATTGTACCCAGCACAGTGAACAAAAACAGCCAGCAAGGACCATGGTGAAATCTCAGAGACTACAGCATTAAAGACGATATCCTAAGTGTCCAGAGAGAAAATAAACTGTTTAGAATCCAAATGGATCCAGACCTCTCAATAGTAGCACTGAACGCCAAAACAAATAACTAAAAATGTGAGCAAAGCCTTCAGAATTCTGAAAGAAAATTAATTTTAACTCTGGGCTCCCTGTCCAGTGCGATCAGTCAAGTGTCGAGATGAAGTAAAAGGATGTGCCTTCACACAACCAGGGAGCAGAACCAACAGACAGACATGGAACCCAGGAAACCGGGGCTTCCACCAAAAGTGAAGGAGGCCCCAGGATGATGATTTTGCACCGAACCTACAGATAGAGCAGTCCAAGGTGGAGGAAGAGGACTCAACACTCTGGTGACAGGGAGACAACAGGTTATCTGCTGTGTTTAAGACATGGGAAATGATTGCTGAATGTTTTAGAGATTTGCAGGGACGCTTGAAAAAAGTAACATGGTACTTAGCTCCACAGCACAGGGGAGCGAAGGAAAACAGTTCAATTTGTCAGAAGTGGGAGCGGTGATCATTTTTCCCCTTTCATTTGGAATTAGATTGAGGCTGATACAATGTTTGTGTAAAAGAGAACAAACGTTTTTTTAGGAATTCAATGGTGTTCTCTGTTCTGCTTCCCTCCTGCAGCTTAATCACTTACACGGAACAGTATGTGGAATACGATCCTATGATAACACCGGCCGAGCCGTCCAATCCCTGGATCAGTGACGATGTCACTTTGTGGGACATAGAGATGAGGTAACAAAAAAAAAAAAAAATTAATGTTTGAGAGTGAGAGAGATGTGGGAAAATGTATGAGATTGTGAGATTTATCACTTGAACAGAAACCTCAAGTAACCTCAACACCAAGTTCTGCTTACTTGTGGTTTGTCCCTCCTGATAGCATGGCTTGTACATGGAACCTTTGTGCCTTCCCTCTGACCTCCCTTTGTGCCAGAGGAAAAGAATTTGTTGGCCAGTTTATTTATAATATATGTGTGTGTGTGTGTGTGTGTGTGTGTGTGTGTGTGTGTGTATGACAGCAGCAACAGTAATAATATACTAAGTCTTACGTGGAATCCCACAAGTAAACATTACTGTTTTCATCATTGAACAGATGAGGAAACTGAGGCACAGAGGATTTAGTGAACTTGCTCAAGGTCACGCAGCAAGTAGGTGGCAGAGTGAGGATTGGACCCCAGACAGAGGGCTTCAAGCTGTGGCTTTCATCATTGCTCCTGTGGAGTACCTGACAGGAGTGACTCCATCCAGTAGCTTCTCACTCCTAAGGGAAGCTAGTGTGTTTGCTTAATGGCTGAGGAGCCAAAGCCCAGAGGGACTTGGCCCATGTCCACAGTTGCAAAAGGAGAGGCCTGGCCAGATCTGGTGTGGGTGCCCAGGCACCCTGTTCCTCATTTCTTTATATCAGCCCCTGTTCCTCATTTCTTTATATCTCTGTCATTCACTTCCACTCTTGTTCTTTTTCTGGATTCTTTTCTTAAAAGGGAATAAACTTATAAAATGTAAAAGGAGTCATAGGTGTTTATTATTAAACTAGAAGCCCAGTGAATGAAATTCATGCACAGGTAGGGTCCCTAGGCCTGGCCAGTGATCAGGGTCAATCAGGTTCCCTGCCTCTTCCTTCCCTCACTCCCTCAGTGTCCCACCTCTGTGACTGGTCACCTGCCATGTTCCATGCCACCCCCGTGATCAGTGCACATCATAGCAAGCAGTCGAACACCTGTTCTCCAGGTCAAACTCCCAAGAGGACACTTTGCATATTAGCCTTTTATATAGAGAGATGTTTAAACTAGTCAGACATACACAATGAAGAAAATCTCTCTTCCTCCAGCCCAGTGTCATTTTCTAGAAAGAGCTTTGTTTATTGTCTAACGCCGTGGTCCCTAAACTGCATCAGTGTACCCTGAGTCCCTGCAGGAAACGAAATGACGTGTGACATATGTCAGATGCTGCACCAACTATTAGTTAAGGCTGTTAAAGTTGTTCACTGTTTTCAACATTAGAGCCCATTCCATTCCCTCTAGGATTTGCAAATCTGGGTTTTCAGAGCAGTTGGCTGTAATAAAAAGCAAGCACTGTACAAAAATCAACATGGAACAGGAAATGAGGGTGGCGGGGCCCAATCTGACTCCAAAGTTTGAGAAGATGTGCCTAGCTCAATGGCGCACATGTGTTTATATAAGAATGAAGCAAATATATTCATTGTTCTTTCAATTTATATGTACTACTTTCAATAGCTACTAAGTTGTTAGAACATAAATACATTTGAAGTTCTTTGGACCTGCCTTTTAAATAAATAAACATGCCCTAGACCATTCCTTTTAATCTTATCCAAGAACTTAAATCTTTTTACTGTGTTCTTTTTTTTTTTTTTCATTTTTAAATCACTGCTACTCTTTTTTCCATTGTGTCCTCTCTTTTGTAGGAATTCTGGGCCTCTCAATGGAGCAGCCACTCTTATCTTTCTTCTATTACCCTTGTTATTCTCTATTCAGGGATAAAATTCCTTGACTTACCCTTTAGAGTCACATTTTGTTTTCAATGATGTCCACTCTGTGGTTTCAGACTTTCATGAGTTTTTCTTTTCCTACTGAATATTGGGAGGGGTGATGAAAATCCTGGGAATTCCTAGCATTTCTTGGGCTCCCTTGGCGTTGTAGCCTGCTCTGTTTTATTGGCAGTGTTTCCCCTCATGAAATCCCCTGAGGGTAGGATGTGTTTTGGGGTTTGTTTGTTTTTTCATATTTCTCCTCAATTTCTGCAGCTTAGCCTGTTTTGCAGGGGTCGTGGATTGGAGAAGTGCTGCTTCCAGCCAATGATTCATCACTCCAATCCCTGTTCAGAGCACATAAGTCTTTGCATGTACCCAGCAATTTGGGAGACTGAAGGACTTGGCTTTCAGTCTGGGCCATAAATTAGAATCACCTGGACATTTTTCTTTCCTTTTTTTTTTTTTTTTTTA